>JAEKIV010000389.1:0-31345 GCA_016801325.1 Hypholoma fasciculare
CAGAGCGTCTGCACGGAAGACCAGACAACTGACAGTGAATCTCTCTCTCTTTCTCTCCCCTCCTTCTTCCCCTTTCCTTTTTGGTCTCTTTATTTTCTGATTTATTTTCTAATATTTTGCAAACGACACCAGTATCGGGCCACTAGACTGGCAGGGCGACGCAACATGCATGCGTGCAATGGAATTCGGCGTAGAAACAGCGCAGATTGAGCTCTATATACGCGGTGTGCATTGGCGCGCGCGGGCTTCGGCTGTGAAAGGACATCAGGTTCCAGGATACAGTCGTTATCGACCCCGCATAAGGTACGTGACGCGTTTAACTAGTTCCTAGGCGGAGAAGTGCCCCGTGGTCAGAATGTTCTCTCTGGTAGTATGAGATAGTCCTATGTATTTGCTGATGTGGCTCCGGGAGGCCCGCGTGCATGCTGCGCACAGCTCCAGCACGGTCAATGGAAAGGAATAAAAAGTCATTGAATCATTGTACCAGGGGAGACGCAAATTGCACGCATGAACGATACCCAGAAAAGTTACAATCTACGCGGTGCGTGCACCCATGTACGAGAACACGGCGTGTGTGGTGCCCCGCGGAAACGACAACAAGTACCCGTCCAGGCGGCAGCAGGCGATGCCATGGTGCGCAGTTGCAAAGAAATTAGAATGTGGGAATATGAGATGGTAGAAACGAGAGACATGGACAGGGCGGAGGAATAAAGGCGTCAACTAAAACATCTGTGTAGGTCACGATGTGTTTTGGGTATTCTGCATGGCTTCAAAACAGGACAGCGCACGCTGGTAATTGGAGTATTCCACACTTGCGCTCGGTTCTTGTACCGTCTCGCATGAGGCTCAACCCGAAATAAACATAGCGTGCGGCGCCTGGTCGGAGAGAGTAGTGGAAATAAAATGAATAAATGGAATCGAAGGGTGAGATTGTGAGGCACATTCAGGTCTGCCGCCATGCACAGGATTGAATGAAATGTGCTCGACGCCGTGCCAGAGCGGATTGCCACAGGCCGGAGAATTTTGGCCCTCGACGCATGTATTCGACGCCAGCGCACGAGGGTACATAACAGGGGATGTGGATACGATGTGGGACAAACAGATGTGACCTGGGAGGCTGGAGTGGGGGGGAGTGGACGGCGGATGGTGGATCGGTGGAGTTACAGTCGGCCAGCGATGGGTCGAGGTGGGGCGACCATCAAGCATCGGATCTGCAGGGATTCGGATAAATCTATGCGTTCTGAATGACTGGGGAATCCAGTAGGCTTTAAACTGGGATACTGCACCCAGGAAAATGCAGAGATAATTGTCATTCCCAAAGAAAAAAAGTGTAATGCAGGGCGGAGCGTATGCTGGTGCGTACCAGAATATCTGTTGCTGAGATATGTGGGATGAGATGGGTAACACAGCGGCATGCTTAACGCATCATTGATATAGCGTAGCACCCGACGGGAGGAAAATCCAAGTTGGGGAGCCGCAGAGCGCATGCAGTGTACGCATGAGCAGAGGTGTGTCAAAGTTGAGCATACAGCATACTCAATGCGCAGCTACGAATACGTGCAGCGCCCTAGCCTGCTGAGGTACAATTGACAGTCATCCGCGCAGACATAGCGTGTGAGTGGCACAGAAGAAGGGAGCAGTAGCGTTAGGGAGGATGTATGCGTACAACGCGGGGTTGGCGTGCGGGCATGAGCAGCAAGCGTGTGTGGACGAGGTACGATTATGAAGGAGAGAGCCGTGTACGCGCCGCGCATGCGAGGGTAAACCGGATGTCGTACCTTGCAGGATTGAAGTAAACCCTGTCCTGACGGCGAAGGGCGATGCGATTAATGGCGCGCAGGTAAGCACGCGTTAGATGGATCGAGATTAACTGTGGGCGGATCTAGAACAATAATGATCGAGGAGAAAGAAGAGATGCGGGTGAGATGAACAAAATAGATGACAGGGAGGGAGGCATCGAGCTTCACCGGTTCACCACGCATGAGCTGCTCTTGCTAGGTGTAAGCTGCGGTGCGGATCTGGATACAATGCGAAGTACCATGCTACGCCTAGTCGAGGCGGCCTGTAAGCGGTATTGAAAAGTCTGGATTCTTGGGGACGTCAGTCCTGACGAAATCTGCGGGGCGTGGGATTGGAGCGTTTAAAACTTGTTGCGTACCTGCAGATGCCTACAGATGTGCTGACGTGATGAGCTTAATGAGATGTGCGATTATTCTACTATCGATCCGGGACGATGGATAGAAGATGCTGGCTGTTGGAGTTTCGGTGGCTAACCTGCACAGGGTAAGCAGGGAAAGGCTTATATTTGGAATGTCGGCCCGCACAGCCGCGAAAGCTGCCTCAGTTCACACTTCGTCGCTTTCTTGAGATGCCAGACAGTCCGGCGGAACAGTTTAATCAATTTCAATCTCTCAGTTAAATAGAGCTTATACTGCTACAGCGAATACATAGCTCTGTTCTTGTCCCGATGTCTCCCCCACATACTGAGCACTACACGCTGGCATTGTGGATGATCAACGTCAACCTTACAAGTTCTGTGTTGCTCTTGTAAATTTCGAGAATACTGATACAAGTCTGGCGTAAGTATATACGCCACGGAAAATATTGACGCTAACAAGCAATGTTCAATGTAACAATTCTGATGAATACAAATCCTCTGCCAATACTTCAAGAAGTGGTTGCATTAGTGCCGGTCTCTGATGCAGCGGACAGAGCAGCTGCGTATGCCTGTAGAAGAATGAAATAATTAGAATCTGTATTATAATCAGGGGATTATATGATATAAACTTACGACCACTGCCTTGCTTCGTGGTTTTCTGAAAACTTCCAGACCATTGTTTTCGTAAATGTGCACCACACCAACAGGTCGGTCTATGGTGGTGCTCCCTCCAACCGCCTTTATATATACATCAACTGTATAGTGATCAAGGAGATCAGACCTTGATGCGTGGAGCGACGTCCTATGCGGACAGCAGAATATAAGAATATATTTGTTTCGGTGGAGAGACACAAATAACTTACATCAAAACAAACCCTGCCGGGTTACTTTGAAGCGACAACTCGTTGGTTACTTTGGGCAGGTTTGCTTTCAGGACCTCTCCTACGTAGGTCATAGCCTCAGCCGCTGTTTGGCTATTTGCGACTGATGAATAGAGATTAATGTTCTTGGCCAAATGAACGACGGTCTTGGTAAGAGGAATGATGCTCATTCTGTTGAAAGCGCTGGTGGTGGGAGGCGGAGGTGATTGTTTATTCAATGAAATTGAACTATTAGCGGCTTTATACAGAGACCATTGACTCATTCTCTGGTTGAATCTCTACTCTGGGACTTCTACCAAACTTCGAATAATTCTCAAAGTTGGAAATTTGATGGATATTTACCATGTGGATTCGTCCAAATAGACTCTGTTAGCCCCTCTGGCCCTCCTTAAACTAAGAAGGCCATAAATGTCACCAATTTCTTGAATTGGACGAGGTAGTCGGACTTGATATCTTCTCCTATTACCAGACCACGCTATACAGCCAAGCGCCCATGGGTTATTCTGGGTTTTGCAACTGACTTCTCCTCAAGAACATTCTTATAAGCATCAAACAGTGTAAGGCATAGTTAATTGCAAAGAACAACTCATATTGAACTTGTCCTTGATTGTAGCTACACCAATTAATCTGTTGGTGTATGTATCTTTAAACAACAATTACCAAGAGCGCGGTCATGCTCAATTGAATGATGGGCTAAGGTCTGAGGATATTAAAATCAGTAGTGACCGTCTACATGTGGTTGTTGCCCCTGCGGTACCAGCATCATCGAAGAGTTGAGGCACAATGACGCCACTCAGATTCCGCAGTTCGTGCTAGATAATTTGAGTAGTCTCAAAGAAGCAATCTGGCATATTACTAACCGAGATGTCAGCACATCTTGTAATGAGCCACTGAAATGTCATAACCACGATACATGTTCAGGTATGTTTAAGGATAAAATCCATTTATATTCTAGCTCCCACTTTCCTTGTGATTGCCTTGAAAGCCTTGAGTGCTCGATCAGGATTCCTAACTACTTTCTCTATAAGATTATCTCCATAGGACCGGTTTAAAGTTGACAAATCTTCGCAATGATGTACGTTATAGCCACTGCATTGGCACTTATCATGACATAGAGTCACAAGGCAGATTTCTCTGTGAGATGACAGGGTGATCGTATATAATCTTATTTTGGCAGTTTTTCACAAATTGTGATTCATTTACGACTGCTGGAACTAAGCTGCTGTGTTTCACGTTCGGAAATTCCGAGGGATGTGAGCCTTTGTATTGAACCCTTTTAAGGATAGCAGTACTTTTTTTGTTCGTCTGACCGAAGAGCGGTCGCCGCATGCTGAAGGCGCCAACTTTCAACCTATCATCCGCGGGGATCATTTGTTTCCGGAATTTGATGAATGCCCATGGGAATGAGGTGTACTTACCTCGGTAGGTACTTTACCCATTTCAGGCAAATCAGGGTACCGAATCTGGGCTGCTAGCAGGCACCGGGTTGCAGTGATTGGTATCTCTTCCATGCCGCTCCTGGGAAAACCTTCGAGTCATTTGGAGAAGTCCAGAATTTTCGTGATGAAGAAGTTGTTTCTAGCAAGTTTCTAGGGCGGAAACTTTGCTGAAATTTGTTGGAAATTTGCAATAAATTTATAAGAAGTGAGGGAAAAGTGCGGGTAACATGTATTATGTAATTGATGATACCACGTGATCCACGTCGTATATAACGAGCCAAGGCAAACTTGAGGCAAACCCTGGCAGTGGCACATCCCGGGCCATGTTCATCCGATTACCACTTTTGCGCACACTCATGCTCATCCAAACCAGGATGCATGCCACATATTTGACGCGCACCGATAGGGTATTCATCCAGGGTATTCCGTCGCCACCGCCATGGCCGAACCTTCCATCTATGTCGGCCATTCAATCGCCATACGTATCTCAATGGAAAGAATGCAACAGAAGCAAGCATCGTCTTAACGTAATTATAGCCGATTTCCAGAGGAGAGTTCTGTTCAATCGAAAACGGGTCATCCAGTGGCCATCGGCCGAGGATTATATTTTCTCTGAGTGCGTTTATCGATTGCTATTCACACTGAGCCTTGGTTGCTGACTTGGCCATTGCGGCTACCTCTAATAGCCTCCCACCAAGCGAATATTTTTACGCCCTCATGTGTCCTATCCCTGAATTCTTCAATCAGTTGGGTAAAAAAAATAGGTTAAAATCACCCATGGGTTCTGCCAAGATCGATTTTGGGGATTGTAAGTTATCTGTTGTTCAGCGGGGCTATAAGGACATACTGACAACAATTCAAAGCTATGTATGGGTTGGCATACACAACAACTGATTTTGACGAGTTTAGAATATCACCGCCAATGATTGTGTTGCTCGTATGGAAACATATTTTCTACCCATTAGCCAGATACTAAAAATGCTTTTCAATAGCCGGACAAACTGTTCAACGCCGACGGGACAATCACTCCGGGCGTCGGACATGCACTGCGCAAAGTTCTAGAGCACAACAAGTTTTGTTCTCCATCTATAGTCATCACAAACCTGACAGAAATTGCCGTCTTTTTCCCCCCTGATGGCTGGCAATACACAGAGCACACATTCGTCCGTGTACCGACAACACAGCCCGCGGCGGCACTCAGAGTTATTGCTACTGCATGTACGCTTGCAGCACACCTTCTCAGTGTCGACTTGTTTGGAATCCCAGAGATCGAGCCCGAACTCGACGAGATCGACGAGACGCTCATTCACCCTGAGGGCCCACCGCAAAATCCGGCTGCGGCCCTTCTTCCAGACGAACATGTATTCGCTACTTGCCATCGTAACTTGGACTTTGATCATGCAACCCTCGTGCGTGATCAAGAAAGAGCACTGCAATTCTTCCGATGGAATAAACACATTCGACAGACCAAGTCCAAGCTCGTCGCTCATCCGAGAGACACACTCAGTGCTGTTACCCACAATCCCGGGATGTCCACGCCGCCTAAAACTGTCAGCCCTGTCCACCCGTACGACTCATCAGAATTACCCTTGGCCACGATGGAACACTTACAGAGCGTTCAACGCGATTCGCCTCTCGAGATCGCAGGACTCGCAGATACCTTACAGCACAGCAAGTCGTTTCAGGTCGATATTCTAGACGTTGTGTACCCCGGCACCGCCATACGCGGAATTTCAACTGTTTACACTTGCCATATAACAGCCATTGACGGCGTCCCCGTGCGCAAATGTCCAACTCTCTGCCTGAAGCTGTTCGACGACCGCTTCCAGCCGCTAGACCCGGATCTCGACGAACCCATCCCGCGGTGGTTTGATCCTGTTACGTGTGCGGAAAGGCTCGCAGTCAACGAAGCGGCTGCGTACGATAAGTTGCGAGCCGTACAAGGAACGGTCATTCCATGGTTTTACGGAAACCACCAGGTAATACCCAGATATTATTACCACGTATGTGTATTTTGACTGACGGTGTGTCCTAGTTCAGACTTCTGGACGGAGCGCTCTTAAATGGCCTGCTTATGGAGTACATCGACGGACATGCACTGAACTCCGAATTCGTCTCAAATTCTGGTCGTGAGACTCAACTCCAGATAGTGCGTAATCCAAGTTATCAAGCGTCCGCGCGTTTTTAAGCATGATTTCTACGCTACAGATTCAAAGCTGCCGCCACGCACAGCGCGTTCTCAACGCTGGCGACGTGACCCAGCGCGACTGGCATCGCGGCCAGATCCTCATTCACACGAACGCAGTCACCGGTCTCCCCTATGCAGTGCTCTTAGATTTCGCGAACACGACGCAAACATGGGACGTGGAGGCGCCAAACTACATGGGCAATTATTTCGATATGTTCAAGGTTCTGCTGAGCCACTGGAGACCTGTTGCGCTCGACGCCGATCTGGTTCTGGATCACTTTGGGGACCCTGATGACTGGGATGATTTCCCCGGGTTAGATATTGCAACATCCGCTGGGCGGAAGAAGAAATTGAGACAGCGAAGTATATTTCCGTTCATCTTGCCACTGGCAGACGAGTCGAGTAGTCGATGAAGGCAAGTGCATTTATGATTTGTGTCTCAATTGGGCTCACTTAAATTGTTAAGGGGAGTAGAAATGCCGGAAGGGTTGAACTGACGGTTGCAATGAGGCACATACAAATGCTTTAAATAAATATAATATAGTTGTAATTGTCTGCCTCCCCAAGCTCCGTAGATCAGCGCTCAAGCTCAAGCTCCAGATTCACCAAGTTTTCATACGCTATATGACGGCACGCTGGGTGTATGCGTATCATCCTGTGGATCATCACATAATAAATGTTCGTGCATGAGAGGCGGTGCAAATGTAGCTTGAGAAGGGAGTCAGCGTGGGCGCACCCTGAAAAAGGGCTGGGCGCTACACGCCTCATAATGCTCGGAGTAAGACCGGAGGAACATTCAAGCTGGGTATCCACGGAGCTCACCGCGTGCACGCGCGCGCAGATACATACCATATAAACGCACAGCGAGCTCAGTGTGCGGATACGAATACGCGCAGCGCCCGGGCCCGCTGAAGTGAAATTGGTAGTCGTCCACGCAGGCCACGCATACGAGTGGCATATAAAAAAGGTGATAGCGTGCAGGGAGCATGTATGCGGAAGAGGCGGAGTTGTTGCCCCGCTGCAAGCGCTCATAGACGAGTCGTGCCGAAAATAGCATATAGCAGGGTGCGTTCCACCACGTGTGAGGGCACGTCGGGAGGTGATACATCCCCTGCGGAGTGGCTAGTGAGGCGGGCCTCGTCCAGACGGCGATGCGCGGTGGAATGGTGTATGGGTCAGCGTGCATTGTGGGAATTTAGGACACAGCGACAAGGGAGGTACTGATGCGATGAGCGAAGTAGACGATAGGTGTAAAGAAAGGGACGATGGACGACGGACGAGGAGGCCGTGCGCCATAAGCGCGCGTAGAGGAGGACCGGGTGCGATCCAAACCATCAGAAGACAGTCGGGTACGCGGCGCGCCTGCGGGCGAAGGCACCCCGTGTGCTATATCCAGAAGGAGGGAGTGAGTCGAGCCTCGTCCAGGCGGATACAGGCGGCGATTGACACGGTAGGCGGGAGTCAGGACCCGGAACAAGAATAGGGGAGGTGGGAACTGAGCGCTGAGCGCTGAGGCCTGAGGTACGGCTGGGATGTGAGCGTAGAGAGTGGGATACGCATTTTACGCACGTGGAATACCGCGCAGAACGGGTGCAGACGGAAAGCTACAACCAAATATAACATCAAAATGAGAGTGAACGCTGGTGCGCTAGTGCACGCAGACGCTCAATCTCTTTGATACAACACCGAGTTCCGTCTGCACGCGGGCGGCACGGGGACCATAAAAAGAAAGCAAGAGAATAGGGTATATTATCCGACTAGGAAGCGATTGACAGGAAGAGGCGCGAGCCGTGTGCATAGACGTAGATGCGGAGTCCGTGACACAAGCGGCAGGCCCCGACGCAGGCTATCTAATCGCCTTTCCCACGGATAGGTGCGGCCTGTGGGTGAAGGCGGGATGTCCGAAGTTTGGATGGGGGCGTATGTAATATCGTCGTTTCAGGTTCCAAAGTAGCAGCCTAGCGCAGTTCAAGCACAATTTTCAGTCCCAATGAAATCTACGGAGTGCGGGCAGAGCGCAGTGCGTACCTGCGGATGTGTCGTCGCAATACGCGCGATGGGATGAATAGGCGTGGTATTTCTGTGATGAGTAGAGATCGGTACCGAAATTTGAAGGGTGGGCGAGAGGTGTGGGAGGTGAATACACGAGATGAATCGATGATGCTGATAGCGAGCCGAATACATATACCCGGATATTTTTTAGAAAGACGGCCCGCCTTGCCGCCAGAGCACGGACCTTCGTTTTCCCTCCTGCTAGACAGCCCAATAAATTTCATTACTACAAGCAGCGGGAGAGTACTTACATAGAGCCTGGAAGCAGATACATAATCGATTTGCCGTTTCGATGTCTCCAGCACCGTATACGGCGGTATGCTGGATATATACGCATTGGGCGCAGCGCCCAGCACGGATGCACTTCCTGCACCAGATCCTATTTTCGCTGCGCGATCACCGCAGAACAATTGCGAAGGAAAATTATAGGCAGCGCAGCGTAGGATTGAATGGGGAATGGCCGTGGGCGTACCCTGACAGACGTAGGTTTCATCAATAGGCATGGCCTACGGCACTTCACACCGCGAGATGCACGCTCCGAACGAGACTGAGAAAACACGAGCATAAGAGAGCCGTGCAGCGCAGCACACATTGAGCGGACGTCAATCACTATACAGTTGACAACAGCAGGTGCACCCGCGCGAAGGCGCACGCATGGGTCGCAGCGCGCTGATGTTGCATTAGGTATTGGTATCTGTCCGCTCAGATGCTGCGTGCGGTCGGTCTAGAAAAAAAGGAAATATTGATGCGGCGGGAGGGAGTGTATCTGTCTGAGATATAAGCGTTATGGACAGTGCACCGGGCGGAGAGGCGGAGCTAGCGCGTGTCGATGAGGTGCCATTTGTGGATGAGGTTAATTTCAGCAATGGTAGCCAGGTACGCGCCCCTGCGTACGCAGGCACGCCGGGCGCTATGCATACCCTGCGGAGTGAATTGGGCCTCGTCCAGACGCGGCGGGCGAACGCAGAACACGAATGAGAGAAGGAGAAGTGGCGATGAGAGGAGCAGACGACGCGCGTGGAGAAGCGGATAAGCGTCTTGAAGTAGACAGGGGCGATAGCACGACAGCGAGGCGAGGTGTATGCAGACGTGTGAGGCGATATGACTGTGTACGTGAGCAACACGGAACACGATGGAGCTTGGGATCAAGCACGTGGTAATAGCGGGGTGCGGGCATGAATGCGAGAGCACATTGACGCGCAGCCTCACTGATGCACCTTCATGCCCAGTGGAAAGGGAGCTTATCCAAACCAAAGCATACAGAACCAAATAAAGGAGATTTTATCTGGATAAGCGATCTGGACTTGATTTTATTTGGAAGGGTCATGAAATGAAGCAAATCGAAGCAAAATAAATGAATGCATTACAAGCAAATCTATTCTAATCGATATACAGCCATTGCGTACAGAAAACCCAGTAAATGCAGTTAAAACGTCCAGACAGAAGAGAATCGAAGAGAATCGAGGGAATCGGAAGCAGCGCGAACACGAGCTAGAGTAGAGAGCCATCGAACCAGATAGAAGCACAGTCAACGAGAGAGAACTACGGGTTGGGAATTGATGTCGGCGGAGCGTATTAGAGGGCCGCATTAAGAATGCCGTATTCAGTGCCAAGTCAGAAACAAGAGCCACGGGGCGAAGAGGTACAGGCCGCCCGAGGCTCGAAAGAGCAAGTAAATAATTGAACCTAATGATGTTTTTGTGAGCACGAAAAGCATGAAAAGCACATGAACAAATAGTACTAGTGTTTATGCGGATTCGGCGCCATTCCCGTCATTCGAAGATAACGCCGCGGCTTTGCGGGACTTGCTGGCGTCGGCCCAATACTTGAGGATTTCTTTTGAAAGGCCTTTCCAATGAAGTTCGAAAGCCGCCGGCGATATCGGCGCATGGTCTTTGAGATATTCTATATAGTACAAGTTTCTAAAGTGAATCAAACAATATCAGTACATATATCTATAGAAGTATCATGAATATACTTCGCTGCATGACTCTGAGTGACTCTCTTGAGGTTCGAGGATGGAGCCTGGCCGATGTTGGGGACCGGTGGCTGAGTGTTACCAGCTAGACCTGCGGAAGCGCCGGGTGACGTGGAGTTCGACTCTACATTTTCCGAGGCCGGCTTGCTGGTGATTTCGACAGCTGGCGCAGAGTCTTCCGTGTTACCCGCCATTTCTGAGGACCTCAACACGTGAGTATTACATATGATAACAGATATGTACGCACCCTCGTCGTACTCTGTTTCGACGGTGGGAATTGAGTCTCCAGAATGCGAAGGGGCTATACCTTTGGCCCGTCGCTGCGGAAGCTTTCGCCGCGCGTTGGGGGCCGCCTTCTGCGCTTGATTAGGCCCATTTTCTCGACGAGGAGGCCCAATTGGCTCCCCAAGTGCAGCCGTCCTATAAGAACATGAGGGTGGGCGGCATGGGAGTTATAGATGATACTCACAGTGGATTTTCTCGTCGAATGCGCGACAGTGGTCTGGAGGGTCTGGAGGGCGCTGCTATTGCGGGGGCGGAGGTTGAAACTAGGACGATGGGAGCAGGGACAACGGTAAGGGGATCGGATATGGTGGGAGGAGCAACAGCAGAGGGTGGGACAACGGCGGTGACGTGTCGAACAGTCGTGTGGGTGGGAATCGATTGCAGCGCTGACGGTGATGATGACGGAGCGGTGACCAAGCATTGTCGTTTCGGAGATGGTGCATCGGTACTGGGGGAATCAGTGTCGGGAGAGCCGCGCTTGAGGCCTACATCCTTCTCTTTTTTGATTCGCACAGATGTCACGGGCACTCCAGTCCTTCTCGCAACACGTTTATCCTCCGCAACCCACCACTGAGAAACAATTGGTCCAACAATTGAGTTGATCTTCCAATCGTTGTGACAGAGCATGAGATAGGGGAACTTAGCGTATATGTGAGCGAATACAAAACTGCGCGCAGTAATGCCAATCGAAGTCCAGTTTCTTGATAAGAGATCTTTCTTGTGAAGCTCATGACAGATAGATCGTAACTCGTCTCGGATTTGCTTAGCAGTCAAGCCGTCAATAACCCTACCATCTTCGAGCTCGACAAAGTCCATCATGACATTTTCACCCTCCTTCATGCGCGCACTACCTCGAGCGGGCTTGCTTTCACCAGCGCGCGCTGCGTCGTCATTGCGGTTCTGATTCTCCTTCGACTTCTTGTAGTCTTTGTAGTCCCAGAAAGTGATCGCAGGGAATCGCGTCAACGCATCTTCACGTGTTAGCCCGACATAGGCATTGGGGATCTGGCTGATCTGCAAGGGGGCAACTGGAAGAGGGTCGGCTGTGCTGTCCGATGTGAGCCGCTGCCCAACAACTTTGACAAGGGCCTCATGCGCCTTTTCAAGGGCTGTATGCGCGATTCTGAGCCAAAATGTTAGCATATAGCCACCCAAATCACGATGACTAACTGAATTCTGGAGATTTCTTCGACTGCAGCGTCGTATTTTACTTGAATGCGGTCGAACTTGCGGCGACAATGCTTGTGAATATCCATGCTGCCATCACGAGAAAGATAGTGCTAGTTTCAAGCGCACATAGTCAACTTTTAACGTAAAATTAGTATAGAAAGTAAGCTTTACTGTCCGAGTAGGGCCATAGTTCCTTTCACGAGACCGAGATTGGTCTACATGTCGAGTTTTGTGACTGATTGATGCTGGCGGTCTGTCCCTGGATTTTCCTCGGCCAGTACGCGCAGATAACGAGTAGTCTTGATCAGTGTCAGAGATGCTGATTAAGCTGGATCTAGTGCGTGTAAGACACCGGCGAGGCGGAACCTGGGGGCTAGGAAAAGCAGAAGATGAAGGCATGGAAGTGGTGGTGAGAAAGAAAGAGAGCGAACTTGGACTTCCGACCAACTTCCGACTTAGACGAATTGTTTGTTGATACGTTCACGTGACGTATAAATCTCCGGCTCAAGCATGCATACATTGAAACTCGCCAAAGAATGAGTTTTAGAACATGTTTCCCCACATTTTTACGGTTGATTTAAGCTCTAAATTACTTCTATGTATCAACTTATAACTGTAGAAAATGTCGATTCATTTAAATTACGGAATTACAATGCTCTCCCGCGGAGATCGGGTTTTAGTTCAAGATATGCCGTGCTCTGCTTGGCTTCGAGGGCATTGCCATCCAGACATTTGTAGAGACTGAGAAAGAGGCTGAGGTGACGGTACGTGCACGTAGGATCACCTTTCTTGCGCGTTCCCAGTTATTTCTGACCCATATTTTTTTACATACTAAATGTATATTACATTCAATCTTCGTCATCTAAATTTTCCTCTGCACCGCCAAGATAGCCTATCTCAAGGCCCATTTTCTCGCAGACAAAGAATTGGTGATCAGGAGGGTCCATAAATGGTACCATTGCCACACAGGTAGCAATGGATTTTATTTCAATGACCTTGAGCGCATCGTCACCTTGATAATCAGCTACCCAAAGTGCACCACTTGATTGCTGCAGTAATTCAGTGTTCGGGTTCCCGAACCTTGAAACTAAAGCAAGTCCCCGCATTTCACCATTTATTTCAGCACGAAAAAAAAACTGGACCTCAGCGAAATGACTGGTTTGCGTATTTCCTGACTTTTCATTCCACTAATGGACGTATATTAGAATTTTTCAAAAATGTCACATTGAGATGACCTACCATGACATTCCGTGCAATTCTGACTGGTCCCGAGCGAGCTTTCTCCTTCCATGCACATCGACAATTTGCTTGTTAGGTAATCGTATCCTAGCCCATCGCCGAAAGTACGGTTTCCAGTCCTGTTCAAATTGCACACCTT
Source organism: Hypholoma fasciculare (assembly GCA_016801325.1). Lineage (NCBI taxonomy): Eukaryota > Fungi > Basidiomycota > Agaricomycetes > Agaricales > Strophariaceae > Hypholoma > Hypholoma fasciculare. The sequence continues at coordinate 13,530 of JAEKIV010000389.1, forward strand.
GCGATGCAAAATAGGCATGAATGGCGGGTATATGAATGGAACTAACATATCTTTTCTCAGAGTCTCGCGAGCCTAAAAGAACATATCCGTCACCAAGGTCGTGGGATACACGGGGAAGTTGTGGAGATTTTGCAAGTTCTGGAATAATATTTTCCAAGGCGTTAATCCGTGCACGACGAAGCCCGCGTTCTGAGAGATTCTGAAATGGATTTGAAGGTTGATTTATTTCTTGGCCTAGTATCCCAATTGTTCGCTCCATGCACCATTGACTGTAGCACGTTGCAGGTCCCAGTCGCGTAATTTCAGGCCCTATATGGAGTAAAGCATGAATGCTCTGGCGACAGAAATGAAGCCGTGATTCTTTCCGTTGGTAATAAAGAGCTTCGTATTCCTGTACAAATTCAACGAGCAAATTATGACCTTCAACCAGCTGCGCGGGAGTGATAGAATTCTGGTGGAGAAGGCGTATTCCACGGACAAGTTTGCAAAAGTTTGCCCAGTATTTGTGGGGAAGAATATGATAAAAAAAACCAGGTCCTAAACCATAGACATAAGTCAAGAATTCCCAGGCCTTGTATCCACTCGACATTTTTTCAGCAGGATTTCGAGGCGGTCGATCAAAGGAACCTGGTAGGAATTTTGTTGCTTCGGCCACGCGCTTACCATGTGCTTTCCATACATCCCCTTTCAGTGTTGCCCAGTCCCAAGCTCGCTTGTCGTCCCTAATATCAGCATCAAGAGTACCTCGCCAGAGTCCAAGCAATATTTCAGTCATGTTAAGTGCCACATGGTGCATGATGTCACCGGGATTTCCAGTGGGTACAGCAAGTATTCGATCTGTCGGAAAACCATTGAATAAACTTGGCTTGCTTATACCAGTTTCCTTGCGAAAATGTTGATACTGTGTTTGATTTTGTGCACTGAGAAGTTTTTTTAAATTTGTGAGATATTCTTCTGGCGATCCGTGTGGAAGATATGTTCCATCAACATCAGGATGATCAGATCCTGCAACATTATAGTCGCCATCAGGTTTCGAGAGGGCGGGGTAATAGTGATTTGCGCCGGTCTTTCGTCGTCCGCGCACTGGACAGAATAGTCGGCATCCTCGGGCTCCACTGTGTCCGGTTAGACCATTTAAGTATGTCATTCCGGGACCGTCAGCTGTTCCGAGCAAAAGAAAAATATTTGAAGTAAAAACTCTGTTCTGATCTGCGTCCCATATACGGAGGCCCTCTTTAGCAAGTGCTGCAGCGTGGTGTAGCCCAGGAAAAAGGAAGGAATCAACATTTTTGGGCTTGTTGGGTCCAGGAATAAATCCTCCGGGAAGAACATACTTTTTTTTGTATCGCTTGTCTGGCGCTAGATCAAAGATTACCCATATATAAATCCAACAGTCAGATTGCTTGCTCTGGTACAGTTGTGCGCCGTCAATTGATAACATAAGGACCATATCATCTGTCAAAATCTTGCCAGACTCCACAGCGTCAAGGTAATCACTGCCAGAATAAATGTCATCATAGTTTTCGGTACCTGGACTCCCTTTCAGAATTTTTTCTGTTTCAATAACACGGTGTCGCATGTCACGAGCTCCTTCGGGATTACGCCACAGGGCTTGAAGTTGTGGGCCCAGTGGTATGGTATAAAAATGTCGCTGGGATATTTTGCTTTCCCCCCCACTGGCTGCTAATTTGACGGGGTCGTAACGTGGCAAATCGCACTCCGGACATTTATCTAGATCTGAGAAAGGCCCGGTGTAGGCAATACATGTGTTAGGACACATATCTGTTATTATTGAATGGACTCCAGTGATATCGCCAACGAGCTTTTTGATGGTATGAAGCGAGGGCACCTCCTCCTCCAGATCGACGCCGAGACGACGGAGGTATGAGTTAACACTTTCTCTAACATCTGTGTAAATTTTGTCTGATGCATTTGTCGTGTTGAGAAATATATCTATGCCTGCACGAAGACTGGGGTCGTCATCCAGATCTAGAGGTTGAGTGACGGGATCCCTGAGGCGATTCTTTGCATCAAGATCCATTCTGTCGTTATCGAGTGAAGCCTCCTGAAGCGCAGCTATAAATTGTTGCGCTATCTTCAATTCTTCTAGAGTTGCAACAGTTTCTATGTCATTATATTCAGTCGGGACATTTGTGCGCGGTTGCTGATCGGAACTGTCATCCTCGACATTGTGTGGCTGATTATCTTGCGGTAAGACTGGGGGAAGAATTGGGGACATTACACGATGCGGAGCTTCCTGAGAAACATCCTCGAAATTTTGTGGAGTAGCAGGATGAGACTGAATAACTTTAAACATAGGAAGAGAATATAATACAAGTGTAATGTACGGACACGAACGTAGATATCACTATCATATCCACCTGCAGCATCAGTTTCATTGTCGCGTTCCTCTGCCTTGCGTTGTTCTTGATCAGAGTATTCATGATCTTCAATTACGGCACGGCCATCTAGATAACAAACGTCGTCGTGATCACACGCATAATGTATAATGTAGTCACTGGCACATACCTCCGTCTGCTGCTGTGCTGCAGCGATACCTTTTCTGTGGTGGGCTACGTGATGTGCGTTGGGGGCTTTGTTGTTCAGGTGCACGAGAGCCAGCAGGCGGAAGCTGTGGTTGAAGCGATAGGAATGTGTCAAGTGGAATTGTTGCAGGAGGGGCCGGCGCCGGGCGGAGGGCCGCATGGCTGTACAACGTGGAACGACTGACAGGGACGGGCTGAGTTGCACCGCCCCGCATACACTTTGTACAATTGCAGTAATACTGCCGTGGAGGCATGTTTGGGTTAAGTAGGCCGCTGGTGTTGGGAAAGGATCTGGTTGGATGTGGTTAGATGGGATGAGCGAGGAATGAGCACGAAGCGCATTCAAAATGAATATGGGGCGATAAAGCTTAGATCAAAATCGATGACGTTGTATGGTCTATTTATAATTTCCGCGTGGTTCTATTTGTTTTCCGGCCTTTTCCACTGGGCTTCATGCACCGTCTGCGCCCGAGGGATGCGGTTTCCAAGTAGGAAAATCGATAGTGGGAGGATGACGTGTATTCTTGAAATTTGGAATTCGATATTTTGGTTGTATGAATGGGTCGGGAGCGAGCGCACGTATGCATATACGAGACTACGCACCTGTGAGACAGGAGTCGGGCTCCGATGAATCTTCAGCGCTTCAGCTTCAGTCCCAATGAAATTTGCGGACTGTGGGCCCCAGAGCGTATGCTCAGGCGTACCTGCAGATATGTAACCGCGATAGGCGCGATGGGATGATTAAGCGTCATAGTCTTGTGATCAATGGCAATCTTCGCCGACTTGGGGAACATGGACAGGAGATCCTTGCTATAGGCGTCGCTGGGTGATGGGAGTCGGGCAGAAGAAGGGCCACGAATCAAGTTGGCACGTCAGTTATTTTTAGTTGGCGGCCCGCTGAGCCGCCCGAATTTGCTCAGCTACAAGAACTTTATACCTGGGTACAATGGAGAAAACTAAAGCGACGAAGATTATTTACATGCCATAATTCTAGCCATAATTTATACCGGATAACTGCGTGAAACGGTGCTTCAGAATCTACTCTCTTATCAAGAATTTCATTCTGCGATCGCTGATGCGTCTGCAAGCAGAGCAGCTGCTCGTGCAGAGCGTGGTAGCAAAGTGATCGTATACGGCTCTGGAAAACTGTAATTGATGTGGTCAACAATTGCGCAAGCGTCCATCATACGGGAATGAAGACATACCCAATCATGCCAGTAGTGTACGCATACTTTGGCAGCACTTCTTCACCCGCTTCGTTCTTTCCGGGAAGCATGCGGCATGTCGCGAGCGCCGTGGCAATATTCGCGAACAGGGTTCCTTCTACGAAATTCTTCCCTGGACATACACGCCGGCCAAACCCGAATACCAGGTCGGTCACCTTGGCCATTTCTGTATCATCTCCGTTGAATCGTTCTGGAATAAATTCCATCGGTGAGTCGTAAATCTCAGGGTCGTGAAGCATGTGCCTGGTGCATGTCAGATTACGCCTCGGACTCCAAAACTTGGATAAGACATACCAGATATTTGCAATCACAACAGTCCCCTTCGGCAAATGGTAGCCCTCGTAAACGTCGTCTTCCCGGAGCGTGTGTGGTAGGCCTGATGCGATCACCAAAAGCAGTAGTGTAAGCGGTGTACGCCCGAGTCATTAAATTGACGCACCAAGCGGCGCCGTACTCGCCCAGCGCAGCAGCTCCGCTATCACGCTGCGTATGTACGGCAGGTTTGCGCGATCGCTGATGCGCGGGAGGCGCTCTGTGCCAATTACCTCATCAAGCTCTGCTTGTGCTTTCTTCTGCACCTCTGGGTAGAGAATCATGGCCATCATGAAGCTAAGCGTGGCCGACGAGCTCTGTGCGGATCAGCGCGAGTTAAGCTGACATGGTCTGTGGTTTGGGAACCGCCAGCGTACGCACTGTATCCAATCCTCCTCCGAGCGTGGCGAGCGCGGCCCATGTCAAGTTCTCACGTTCCTCAGGAGATGGCTCGCCACTAATTTCTTGAATCATGCTCCCGAGCAAATTAGGCACCTCTGCCTTACCACTTTCCTGTATATCACATGAACAAACATTGAAAATTGAGAATATAAAACGGAGTTATACCGTGTTGTTTTTGCACCACTCATATGCGGTGCGTATCGTATTACTGACGCTAACATTCCATACATCTGCAAGGTGAAGAAACCCTGAACCGGGCATCCACCGGGGCAAATATTTAACTGAGAAAATATCTGAAGTGAGCCGGAGGTTTAATGAATGAACTCAATCTTACGAGAGGGCATCGCATCGACCAGAAAGTTTCCTGGCTGAGCTGTTTTGTTGAAAATATCCATCATCTCCATGGCATTTTCCAGTAACTTGTCCGTCGCCGATCTCGCTGGATATCCGTATATAATTCGTAGAATAACTACTCCGACTCCGCTAGTAGCAGTCATCAATTAACATCAGAAAATAGAACGAAAAAAACGAAATGGTCCACAACACTTACAGATGGACCTCTTGGAAAAGGGCTTTGGGATTTTTGAGGAGATTGTTTATCAGAACAGTTGCCTCTCTTTCTTGCAGACCATAATATTGTGGGACCTTCGCGACGCTGAAACCTTGCGATACCATGCGTCTCTGTTTGCGAAACTTTTCTCCATAGTTCTGCATTGCATATGATGCCCCAAACCCCACACTACTCGCTGTCAGGTAAAAAGGTGTTACAAACTAATGGAAGCACATACAGCTGCCCACACATAATCTAAACGGGATACCGCATTAGCTAATAATTTCTCTCTGGTATTTTAGCTTACAGAAACAGGTCGATCAGAATATATACTTGATCGCTTGTCGAGGAGATCTTTGGCAATCTTGCTGGAGCTAACTACGACGATTGGCTGGCCAATAATGTTGAGATATACGAGCCCCCCTGTTTCGATTTATATTTAATCAATATCTCGTGCGATAATCACAGGCAATTACTTGCCATAAATGCTGCTCCATTGTGAGAATTTAATCCAAGGAGTCTTTGTGGGCATCTGGTGCGCATTCCCGATGATGGGTAGTGCTCTTGGGCCGGGAGGTAAATTTCTTTTGAAGCTGAACAGCATGTACTTGAATATATGCCAGCTGGTCACGATGCCAGTGACCAAAAGGACGATATCATAGGTATGCATGCTTTTCGGCGGAATCAGATTACAGTACGGAAGCACGCAGGGATGGAAGAGGGGAGTGCGAGTAGGGCAAATTAAAGAGTAAAATTACCACGCTGTAGAAGCTGGAACATAGGAGTGGGTGCTTTATATACATAGAGATAGAGATAGGCGGTGTGAGATATTCCACGCACCGGGCTGGATGTGTCACCGTGGTTCTATCAAAGAATGATCAGTAAATCGCGCTTCTTCAACTAGCGCCTGCGATCAAGAGCAAGGATCCCAAATACAGCCATTCCATTGGAATCAGTGCATGAATGATGAGGATGTTCCTGAACCACCCTGTACAGACACGCTTATGGGTTTATACGAATGCCAACGGGTAGTAAGTATACGCGATGTACTTACGAGTACGTAGTTCCCAGGCTGCTTCCACCAAATTTAGCAACAAAGGAAACGTGTGACCATGGCCGTAAATTCTTGCTGTTCACGGATTGATAAGTACTCCTTGATCGGACCTCCTATAGCGCCTGACCTTGTGATCCGGCGCTCAGCAACGCCGGTACATAGGTTCGCCGTTTCGCTCATGGCCCTACTGCGTACGACCTGTCGGCATTATCGCGGATTCAAGCCTTAAATAAGTCTATATTTATACATCTATTTTCAGTATCAATCGATTATCGGAGGAGCTGAGAATCCGTCGGGGGATTCTCACAAATTAACGCTGGAGTCTGCTGTCAGTTCCAGTAGAAATATTATGAGACTCAGATATCCTGTAATATAAATGTTGGCCCCACCAGAGCAGGAATTAATGGATGAAATAAATTAAAATATTCCACGCTCCGTTTCAATCGCCGAATCCTTGTCACTTTAGACAATCGAAGGTGATAGCTCAAGAGTTGGGCAGTCTCAATCACACTTGGTCAAATGAAAAAGAACTTCACAAAAATGGCTGCTCTTTAAGAATCAGATAGAATCTAGCCTCTTTAGACTAAGTAGAGCTTATTGCGTAAAGCATTGATTGCCAAGGCGCCGGGTGCACGCAAGCGTACAGGCGCTTATTGATGAATAACATTCCCACGATTTTGCTTCACTCAGGCTTGCATTCACCGTATCAACTACATAACCACCATGCTGTCACCACAAGCTTGACATGTTTCACCAAATGTGTCTGTAAAACTACTCATAATTTAGTTCCATTTTTTCCCTCTTTGTAGAATACACCGGAGAACTCCCGTCACCATTTCTCCGAGTTGAGCACTGCTATGACAGCTGAAAACAGTGCCCCAGCAGTGAGCAAGCGCCGAGCACAAACAGGTACTACACGACGGGATGCTTGATGCCTGCGTATAAGGCGTAGCGCCCGACGGCAGAAACATATGAACTAGGGATCCACGGAGCGCACCGCGTGCGCGTGCGCAGAGATATGTCAAAAGCGAGCATACTTACAGCGGGCTCGGTGCACGGCTATGAATTCTCTCCCGAGAATCAGCGTATAATGAGGGGTCATACACGAGAAACGGCGCGGCGCGGGCTAAGTAGGTAGTAGCGCGGGCGCACCCTGGGGACGTGACGTGCGCAGCGCTACACGCCGCGAGATGTACATTCTCAGTAAGACGAGAGGAACATGCAAGCTGGGGATCCACGGAGCGCACCAAGTGTACCCGTGCGCAGATATGTGTCAGGGGCAAGCACAAAGCGAGCTCAGTGCCCGGCTACGAATACGTGTCGTGCCCGGGCCCGCTGAGGTGCAATTGACAGCCGTCCGCGCAGACGACGCGTGCGAGTTCAGTGGTCCAGGAGGAAATGCGATAGGCTATAGCGTGCAGAGAGGGGTACGCGGACGATATATGGTAGGTGGAAGGGGCGGAGATGCGTCGCAAGCGCGTGTGGACGACGGAGCAGAAATCCACCTCAACTAGGGTACCGCCTGCGCATGTGAGTGCACGCGGGGCGCTGTATGTACACAGCGAGAGGAGTACATGGGGCCTCGTCCAGACGGCGGTGGGCGGTGGAATGGAGCGCAGTCGGCCTGCGTTGGGCGAATTAAAACACAAACGAACGACAAGGAACGTACCAGTGCAATAAGAGGAGTAGATGTTATGCGTAGAGAGATGAATGGTAGACGATAGACGAGGAGGACGTGCTCCATACGCACGCGTGGACGAAGTAAGATCAAACGTACCTCAATACCCGGGTACGACGCGGACCTGCGCGCCATGGCACGCCGCGCGCTAAGTATACCCTGCGAGATCGAATCGAGCCTCGTCCAGGAGGCGATGGAAATGGGCGATGGGGTTAATGGTGCGCATTGGGGATCGCGATACATTATACGTGCGCCCTGGACGGTGTTCATTGGGCGCAGCGCAGGCGCAGGCGCGGACGGAGCATAGTGTAGTCCCAGGTAATGGAGGTGTACGCGTGTGTGTGCGAGGGTACACACCGGCGTGCAGTCCCGATGATATGATATAGGCGCTACGATCTGTCCGCGCCAGGGCGGTGCGCGTTCCAGGGCGTGAAATTCACGCACAGGTGGGATGACTGGGCGGGATGCACAGACGCAGTCTAAGATGGGTTGTTATGTAATGTCATTCGTATCGGTAAGAAGCGCCGGTATGCGCATGAGAGGCCGCATCTTGGGGGACACTGGGCACGGGGCGCCGACGCAGACTCGACTATCGAAGTTCTCCTGCGCATAACCCCGCCCTTGCCTTGTAGACGAGGCAGGTTAGAGACGAATGCGATGGACAATGGCGTGGGCGAGACGGCCTGTTAATCGACAGCGTGAGGGCGGTCGATGGAGTGAGGACGGGATGAGGATGAATGGATGCATCGTTCCATGAGCGGCGGCCGATCGAAGTGGATTTGATAGGCAGGCATCGAGGTACACGCGCGCCTGCGGCGGGACGGAGACGGGCACAACACGCCACGCTCCAGTAGAAGTGACGCAGGGATACGCTAAGAGACAACCACACATGCGCTCTGTCCTTTCCGGGTGTGCGCTGCAGGTACAGAAGAGGATGCGAGGTGGAGTACAATGAGCGCAACCTGCGGCGCATCGGCGGGCGGGGTGGTGTGTGGGCGGTGGAGTGGAGGCAGGACGGGAGGGGGTGGCATGCGCCCTGACTTTTCCAGGTATGCGCAGCAGCTACAGAGGCGGATGCGATGCGAGGTACGATGGGGCCCGCCTGCGGCTTCTGGGCGGGACGGTGTGTGGGCGATATCACGGGGGCCGGAGCGGGGTATAGATGGGAGGGTGCGTAAAGGGAGGATGTAACGACGTTGTTTGCAGTTCCGTGGAGGAGAAGGAGATGCAGCGTCAGCACCAAGCATCCGCTTGAGCTTGTCGTCGATGTTGCGTGTGGTGTCGTTTCTGGTCCCAAGATAAAAGGATAGGCTGGCCGGGCGGAGGGTGGGATGCGCTGAGCGATGGATAGGCGGTGGATATCTCGATGCTGGATGGGAGGATGGACGGGGAGGGTGCATGGATGCAAGCAGTGAATGTCGCGCAAACATACAGAGACGGGGTGGGGGGGTGGAGTGAAACGTACGTGCTTGTGGTAGAACTCCTAGCTAATACTCCTTCAGAGCGGGTGTCTCTTCAGATGGCGGATCGAGAGTGGCGAAGATCCATTGCCGCGATGTGTGTGATGAGATGGGTAGGGGTAGCTCTACAACGAATGTAAGTCAGAACAGATCCACGGAGGATAGGCGGAGGATGCTTTCTGCATGTATCGTTGGTCGATGACGGCGAAGATGATGGACGTCGGATACTTAGAATAAATCAACGTGCGAGATATTTTGAGAATGTCGGCCCTAGAGCCAACCGGTGTCCGATTTTTGCTCTCCAGGCGCGAGACAGCCTCGCGGAGCAGCTCATTCAATTTCACTCTTCCAATAACAGGTAGAGTATAATGTTATAACTAGTACATAGTCACGTTCCATTCCCAAAAATCTCCAAGCGCCCGACGGGAAGCAGAATTCAAGATGAGGTTCCGCGGAGCGCATCGAGTGTACGCGTGCGCAGAGGTGTGTTGATTTCAAAACGCACAGCGGACTTTGTGCGAGGCTACGAATACGTGGCGCGCACACTGGCCCGCTGAGATGCAATCGACAATCATCTGCGCAGGCGAAGCGCGCGCGTGGTCCAGGAGAAAAATGTGATAGACTAAAGCGTGAAGAGAGGGGGTACGCGAATGATATACGGTGGATGGAAAGGTAATGCGCCGGAAGCGCGTGTGGACGAGGAAGCTGGGGTTCACCTTATCTAGGGTACACGCGCCGCCCGCGCATGTGGATGCGCGTTGGGCGCTGTATGTACCCATCGAAAGGCAGAATATGGGACCTCGTCCAGACGGCGGTGGGCGGTGAAATGGAGTGCGTTGAGCGGATTCTAAAACAAAAAGCGAGGGAGGAGGAAGGTATGGTTGAGATGAGCGAAATAGATGTCAGTTGATAGGTGTAGAGAGATGAATGGTAGACGATAGACGAGGAGGCCGTGCGCCGTACGCGCGTGTGGACGAGGTGACAGTGAAGCCTTCAAGTTAGCCGGGTACGCGGGCCTGCGCGCCATGGCACGCCGCGCGCTGTATCCTGCGGGAGGGAGTGAACTGGCCTCGTCCAGGCGGCGACGGGCGGCCGTCGACACGACTGGCGCGATAGGCGAACCCGGAACAAGAACAGGGGAGATGGGAGCGGAGGTACAGATGGGATGTGAGAAGGAGACGACGCGCGTGGACATGCGGATGCGCGTCTTGGAACCAGCGGGACTCGGAGTGATACCGCGTCGACGATAGCTGTGTACGTGCGGCCGTGCACCGCGCGGGCGCAGACAGATCCGGAGATATATCCGTGGGACCGTGTGCCTTTGCTCTCGCACTCACGCATACGGCTCACTGATATGGCAATCGCGATTTGTCTGCGCCCGCGCTCCGGGGCATTCCATGGCTCCCGTGTGCGCATGGACTGTATATTGTGTCCTGGACAGGAGATTGGAGCGATAGGGTAGGAGGGGATGGAGGGTAGGAGGGAGGGTGATTGGGAGGGGTGCATAGATGTAGACGGGACTTGAAATCTGAAGATCTGGTATGTCGTTGGTATCTGTGAGTGCGGGGGCACGCCTCCATAATATAGATGTCGAGCCCCAACGCAGGCCGTCAAAGGCAATGAAAAAAACACACATAAGCCTGCCCCTGCCTTGTAAACGCGGCAGGTAAGAGGTGAATGCGATGTTAAACAGCACAGAGACAGCCTGCGGCGTGGGCGAGACGGTGCGTAGTCACTGGCGTGAGGGCGGCCGCCGGAGTGAGGACGGGATGAGGATGAATGATAGCGTCGTTCCACGAGCGGCGGCCGATCGAAGTGGATTTGATAGGCAGGCATCGAGTTACGCGTGTTGGCGGACGCTTGAGCTTGTCCTCGATGTTGTATGTGGTGTCGTTTCTGGGTCCGAGGTAGCTGGTTGGGCTCGTTAGGCGAGGGGCGATGGGCAGTGGATATCTGGATGCCGGATGGGAGTGCGTGGATGCATGTGGCTGCGAGGATGCATGGAAGTATGGATGGGAGTGTAAGCGGTACCGGTGAATGTGGGCGCGTTTTCGCGTCAGACAAACGTACGTGCTTCCAGTAGAACTTCTTACTAATACTCCTTCAGAGCGGGTGTCTCTTCAGATGGCGGATCGAGAGTGGCGAAGATCTGTTGGCGCGATGTGTGCGATGAGATGGGTAGGCGTGGTAACTTTACAACAAATTTACGAATAGTTTTAGGGAGGATAGGCGGAGGGCGCTCTCTGCATGTATCGCTGGTCGACGATGGCACGAGATCATGATGGGCGTTGATTCGAAGCATGTGAGCGAGGATAAATCAACGTGCCAGATATTTTGAGAGTGTCGGCCCGCACAGCCGAGCCTAGAGCAAACCGCTGCCGGCACCGATACGGAGATGTCTCCAGCAGTGGGCCACGCGCTGAGTAAAAGTACTATATAACAGCCTTACGCGTGATGCATCATGATGCATGCATATAAAGCGCAGCTCTCGACGGGAGAAACATTTAAAAGACGAGGACGCACGGAGCGCACCAAGTGTACCCGTGCGCAGATATGTGTCAGGGGCAAGCACAAAGCGAGCTCAGTGCGAGACTACGAATACGCGCAGCGCCTCAGTCCGCTGAGGTGCATTTTACAATCATCTGCGCAGAGGACGCGTGCGAGTTAAGTGGTCTAGGAGGAAAAGGCGATAGGCTTCAGCGTGAAGGGAGGGGGTACAAGGGAGGGGGTACGCGCAAGATTCAGCGTGGATGAGATGGTGATGCGCCGCAAGCGCGTGTGGACGAGGAAGCCCGAATTCACCGAAATTAGGGTACACGCGCCCACGCATGTGAGTGCAGGCTGGGCGCGGTATGTGCCCAGCGGGAGGGAGAACATGGGGCCTCGTCCAGATGACGACGGTGGGCGGTGAAATGGAGTACGTTGAGCGGATTCTAAAACAAAAGCGAGGGAGGAGGAAGGTACTGATGCGATGAGAGGAGTAGATGATGGGTGTAGAGAGATGAATGGTAGACGATAGACGAGGAGGCCATGTGCCGTACGCGCGTGTGGACGAGGTGACAGTAAAGCCTTCAAGTTAGCCGGGTACGCGGGCCTGCGCGCCATGGCACGCCGCACGCTATATCCTGCAGTGTTGCATCGACCCTCGTCCAGGCGGCGAAGCGCGGTCAGCGCGCGATAGGCGAACCGGGAACAGGAACAGCGGGGTGAGAGCGGAGGTCCAGATGAGCGGCGAGAGGGGAGGCGAGAAGCACGGAGAAATAAAAAATAAATGTGCGTCTTGGAGTCAGTACTCAGAAGGGGTGTGATACCGCGACGGCTTTGTCCGTATGACACGATATACAAATATACAGTACACGCGCACTTGGGGGCGCATGGAACGCGGTGGCGCGTGGGCGCACAGAGAGAGATGCGAGGAGTTCACATCAGTGAGCTGTATGCATGAGTGCGGGAGCACACCGGCGCACGGACCCCGCTGATATAGCGTCGCACTCCGTCTGCGCCCGGGCGGTGCGCGGTCAGGGCGGGAAATTCAGGCGGTAGGGTAGGAGATGGAGGAGATGGAGGGCGGGGGAGGGAGCTTGGCCAGAAACGGTGCATACACGTAGACTGGTCGTGAAACTTGAAGCTTGAAGCTTGATATGTGGCTCGTATCGGTGAACAGGGAGCCTATCCGTATGCAAGATAGACGTCGAGCCCCGACGCATGCTGCCAAAGGCAACGAAAAAACACGCATGAGCCTGCCCCTGCCTGGTAAACGCTGCAGGTGCAGAGGCGAATGCGATTTTAAACAACGCAGAGACAGCCTGCGGGGTCGACAGCGTGAGGGTGGCCGCTGGAGTGGGGATGGGATGTGACGGCGTCGCACCTTGGTCGTACCATGTGCGATTGCTGATCGATGTGGATTTGACGTTCGGGCGTCGAGCTACGCGCGTGCTTGCGGCGGGACGGAGGCGAGCACAACACGTCGCTCCAGTAAAAGTGACGCAGGAACACTCTAGATGAGCATCACACATGCGCTCTGTCCTTTCCGGGTGTACCCGGTAGGTACAGAAGCGGATGCGAGGGAAAGTACCAAGGTGCGCAACCTGCGGCGTCCGGGCGTTCGCGCGGTGGAGTGGAGGGAGGGTTAGGACAAGGCCAGCCTGCGGTTCGGCCGGGATGGTCTGTGATCGACAACAGCGTGGGGGCGGTGGAGATGGGATAAAAGACGGCGTCGTACCTTGGTCGTACTATGTGCGATTGCAGATCGATGTGGATTTGACGTTCGGGCGTCGAGCTGCGCTGCTTGCACGCGCGAGCTTGCGGTGGGGGGACGAGGCGGAGACGAGCACAACACGTAGCGCTAGCAAAGGTGACGCAGGAACACTCTAGACGAGCATCACACATGCGCTCTATCCCCTCCGGGTGTGCGTGGCAGGTTCAGAAGAGGATGCGAGGTGGAGTACAATGAGCGCAACCTGCGGCGCCTAGGCCAGCGGGGTGGTGTGTGGGCGGTGGAGTGGAGGGAGGGCCGGAGTGGGTGCGGTGCACGGTGTACGGTGGTGGGCTGGGCCGGTGTGGAGGAGGGGCAGTGCGGAGGAGGAGGGGAGGGGCGGCGGCGGAGGAAAGGGCGGCGGAGGAAAGACACGGAGTGGTGGGCATGTGGTAGGGGGGACAACACAGCACGCGCCGGGAAGAGCGACGCAGGCACGATTTCTCGACTCGACTACGCATGCGCCCTGCCCTTGCTGAACATGCGCGGCAGGTACAGAGGCGGATGCGAGGCGAGGTACGATGGGATCCGCCTGCGGCTTCTGGGCGGGACGGTCTGTGGGAGGGGATGGGAATGGGAGGGAGAGTGTGTGGCGGCGGCGTCTCGGTATCAACAGGCGGAAAGGAGAAGGACAATGAGCGCGGGGTGGGCCGCCACAGGCAGAGTGACGCAGGCCGACTACGTATCAGACTCACGCATGCACGTCCGTGCGCGGTGTACGCGCCAGGTGCGAAGTTGGACAGCCTGCGGGTTCTGGGTGGGAGGGCCGCGCGCGATGGATGGTCTTGAGAGGGAAGGGATGGTCCGAGCGCGGAAAGAGGGTGAGGCGTCTGGAGGGGTCGGATGCACCAGGCGGACGCTTGAGCTTGAGCTTGACGATCTGGTTCAGAGGGTAGCGTGCTGGGCTCGTTAGGCGATGGGAGACGGGCGACGGGCGATGGATATCGGGCTCGTTAGGCGGTGGATGCCGGATGGCTGGACGCCACTCGTTGGTCACTCGATGAACGTGAAGGCGTAGTGTCCGCGTCACCGTCGCTGGGGCGTAACCTACGGTACGTGCCTGATTTAACAGAGAACCGCAGACGCAAGTACTTACTCACTTGCAGTTGAGGCGATGACTCCCGAGTCGGAATTCTCTTCTCTTTCACAACGCGGAGGGACTCCGAAAGACCTGGCGGTGACCGTGGGAAGCGAAACGAGACCGTCCGGTTGACGTCGATGTGTACGTTGTTGCGCAGACTAAGTACACTGTTCCAACAACTGGAAGCTTGCGCTACTCTGAGACGCGGAAAAATGTGTGGTCGATGCGAATGCGATGGAATGGAAAGTAGCATAAGTATTCGGCGATGGCGAGGTGATGGATGTCCGTGGGAGAGGAGAACCGACTGAATTCAGACGGCGGCCCGGTCAACTTGCCTATGTGCGCTACTAGTAGTTAGAACGCAAAACCTTCGCACAGAGTCTTCACTTCGCCTGTCCTTACCTCTTTTTAATAATTAGAAAACGCAGATTAACCACCAGTCAGCTGAAAGTCGATATGATGAGCTTCATAGAAAGTTGAAACACATTGTGTATGTATATCGGATTTGTAGCAATTACATATGGCGTTCAAAGTGTACAAAAACCTAAATGCGAGATTATTTTTAGTTTGCGATATTCTTTTAGCAGTTTTTGTTATATTTGCTATTATTTTTCAAAATCTGAGCAGAGAAAAAAAGTCGCAGAATTGTGCACTACGCGCGCTACTATTTTTGCAGCGCGCGCTCTTTTTTGGTCAGCGCGATATGTACTTTTTTTCTGCACTGCGATCTTTTCTCGAAGTGCGATATTATTTCTATTAGAATGCTATATATTATATTTGAGCTCATATCCGAGTGCACAGACCCTTTATGAGAGGCTTAAGGATGCTGTTCGTACACGATTTGATCAGTATTATTGGAACAGGCCGACGGCTAGCCGAAGACTTGCCGTGGCACTGCATTGGTCGCCGGACAGGCGCTCGGCAAGCTG
Organism: Hypholoma fasciculare; assembly: GCA_016801325.1. Classification (NCBI taxonomy): domain Eukaryota; kingdom Fungi; phylum Basidiomycota; class Agaricomycetes; order Agaricales; family Strophariaceae; genus Hypholoma; species Hypholoma fasciculare. Next base: position 29,023 of record JAEKIV010000389.1, read on the forward strand.
ACTTCGAATTTTTCTTCCAATCATGATTCCAAGGGCGCTGAGCAGCAAGGTGTTGGACGCGTTGTTGTCATCCTTGGGGTGCTGGTGTTCACATCGGGAGTGGAATCTGCCCCGTAATGCCGCGGAGAGTACTGCGGCTGTCCCATACAAATACAGGTTGGTGTGTCTCCAGGGTTTTTTTCTCTTCTTCTAAGTTATTCTTTATACTTCTCTGCGTCAGCGTTGCAGGCTCTCGTTAGCTGCGCCACGCAGACCCGTCAACGATTTCTGTGAATTACATACCCACGCTTGCATAGGCGATAGCGAGGACGCCGTACCACGTATTGTACGTGGACCCCGTGTTGTGTGGCGTTAAGTTCTCGAGGCGCGGAACGCGGCGGAAGCGCAGGCGCGTTGCCTCACTGGGTCTGAGACTGACGGAATCGGTAGCCGTATATGCTCATGGATCGCCTCCGCAAGGGGAGCCAGCGCTGCGAGTTCGCCAGCAGAGGGGATGGGTACTCCAGATGCTATCAGTCTAAAGCTGTAGGCTCCCTTAAGTCTTATTATTCCATGTACGCAGTGAGCCTTTGCACTTTGGCAGTACAGCGGTGGGGCGACGGTAAACGCCGCATGCGTTGAGCACGCACCGTTTTGAAATGGAAAAGACTGCGACATAACAATATTGTGTCTGGAATAATTAAAGAATTATATCCATAGCTCCTTCTCAAATGGCCTTCGTTCCACTGTAACTCAAGGTACACACCATTAAAACAGATAAATTAATTCAAATTTCAAGGTTCCAGTTCCGTCTAGGCACAAGACAGTTTAGTAGTCATTTTTATTCCGTGAATGATGAATGTGTTCCACCACAGATAGCATAGAACTCTACAAGAAGTAGTCATTAATTCTAATTGTGTATGGGGCGCTGTCTCGGACTGTTGGGATGGTACGGTCAAACTCACTTTCTGAGCTGGCGGCATTGAAAGAATTGAAATATTACTGGCCATATGCTCCGCTGCTAAGTGCGCCTCCGTGCGGATGGCTGTAGTACTTGTGAACGTACCAGGATGAGCGCCTGTACATGCACGTCCGAGACCGTACAGGACAGTTTGTCTGAACACGAAAGCAGTGAATACCCGTTAAATCAGAATGCACATCGTGAGCCTGTACTGCACGCGTGGAGTCACTAGTCATACTGTTCATGGGTCATCTTCTCAGCCTGCACCATATCCAAATTTATTTACTGGAGACTATTCTGTAGGTATTCTAGCAGCACTCACCACGCTGGTATCCTCAGCCTGTATACGCCCACCACGATCGCAAAAATAAAATTATAACTCAGCCTGCAGAGCCGGAAGCCTGCCGTATCACGGCAAGTCGTCGGCTAGATCTGATAGCCCGCCGCCTGCCCGCCGTTCAACCATGCGTGAACACAGTGCATGAGCTCAGCTCTCAGGGACCCCAGAAACCCAGGAGCAAAGCTTGGGCAAAAAAAAAACACTGTAATGAAAAATAATATCGCATGTAAAAAGAGTAGGGCAGTGAAGAAAAAAAGTATCGCAGTAAGAGAAAAAAGTATCGCGCACAAAAAAAAGAGCGCGCGCTGCAAAAATAGTAGCGCGCGTAGTGCACAATTCTGCGACTTTTTTTCTCGGCTCAGATTTTGGAAAATAATAGCAAATATAACGAAAATTGCTAAAAGGATATCGCAAACTAAAAATAATCTCGCGTTTATGTTTTTGTACACTTTGAATGCCATAATTACACAAGCACATTTAACGACTATTGAAGCCCAGTGAAAATCGACTCTGAGGGATTCTGCGCCGCGATGTGGGCATCTGAGCGGTTCGCGGCAAATATGAGCTGAGATGGAAATTCTCAGTTCCGCGCATATCGAATCTGAGTTGTACTTACCAAGCTTCCCAAAGCGTATCTCTGACTGAATCAATTACTAAAATGGTTCCATATATCTCCTGTATAGGACTCCGAGACATTACTGCAAGATATCCCCTCAGGACTACTTACGCACGCTTGCCATGGCCCACCGGCGCCCACCACTGACGCTCAGCGGAGTTGATATTCCATCCGGCAACGCCCGCGTTACTTGTTGCTCTCCCCTGTGCACTTAGTGGGACGCGTCTCTTTCTTCTTGACCACCATCAACTCCCCCAACACTACCACCCGTATCCCCCCAGTACGTGTCGCCCTCTTTTCCCCCTTACACTACCAAACCGCCGCTGCCCAACGGCGCCAACAGCCACCGTACGTCACCTCCCGCGCATCAAGGGCCTCTAGTGTATGTCACTTTCAAGCTTCCGCGTGTCCTCTGACTGCAGGAGTC
>JAEKIV010000390.1:0-33270 GCA_016801325.1 Hypholoma fasciculare
AAAAAAAAAAAAAAAGGAAAAAAAGTACCTGTATGTCACTCAGCAAAAGACATAACGTATACTCCTGCTAGGGAATGCTGTCGCGAGCGCCCGTCGCTAACTCGGAGTAAGCGCTGCAGGGTCTGTTCAATAGTGTAATATTGTGTTACTCTCAGCAGCACGGCTGTCCAGCGTTCTGGCGCAGACACAGGCTTCAATGCCGGTTTCAAAAATTGCACACACATATTTATCATGTGCGATGTCAGACAAAAGTGGGCACTGATTGATGATAAGCGAGAATGAAGTTGTGGATCCCAAATGCCAATCGTTGAGAAATTTTACACACAACGTCGTCATTCCCTTTATTGCCTTGGTCGGCGGGCAGGTGTATTTCTGCTTCTTTTTCACAAAAGGGGACAAATAAATACTGTTAGAGGTTACTACCGATTTTCGCCTCAATATATTTTGTAGTTTATCATCTCAGTTGGAGTTAATGATAATCTTCTCACTTCTTTATTGTTCCGTTTTGGGAATCTTGCCAGGGCCGACGTGCCGACACCCGCACTTTTTTACCCACTATCCCACTATAGTGGTATTAGTGTTTTCATCCGAAATCAAAGGCCACTTGTTGCTAGACGAGAATAAGGTCATCGAATAGTGATTGAAATACTTCTATGGTGCGCTGTGCGTGTTTTGATTTTAGATGATCGTGATATAGAGTTGCAACAAAATGAAGAACTTTTTGAGAAAGACAATCCTGTTATCGCCTCTAAAATAGCCTGAATAATCTCATGGTTGCATCAACACACAGCATCCAGTGTTCAAGGATAAGCCATGCTGTGGACCCATCAGCGGATATTTTGATTTGGTTTCATTACTGATCTTTTGTGGGTAAGTATAGACTTTTGGAAGGGATATAAATCATCGATTCAAGCAGTGGATCCGGCAGCTGGTCTCATCCCCTCATACTCACATACTAAACTCCGTCTCATCGCTGTGCGAACATGCTTTTCAAGTTCATTTTTCCTCTCACCGGTTTACTATTCCTTGCCACCAATGTCGCCAGTATTCCGTCTCACCCGCGTGCGGGCACGGCAGTACAGACACATGCTGCCCACGATAAATCCACAAATTTAGAGGTATGCTTGAGATATCAGTGTTATTTAACACTGTAGAATTTAACATCGTCATAACAGGGCCATGCAGCAGGACATCTCTCCCTCGCTGTGCCTGAGCCTCATGTCCTTGACTCTCATACTAGTACTGAGGCCGCCAGGCGTGAATATCCCAGGAATTTCGAACATCTTGCTGCACAGGTCGCCGATTCTCATCGCTCAGCAGCACATGCCCACTATAACGCTGCCGTTGACCATTACAACGCCGCCGTCGGACATCGTAATGCATTCCTTCATCACGCGCAGAACGGCAATTTTGAAGCAGCTGCTGAATCAATGAAATCATTTCTCGCGCACGGAGAAGCCATTCACCACCATAACACCCTTTCTCAGCAACATGATCACTTGTCTAGTCAACCTGGCAAAATACACAATGAAGCTCACGCGGCGGCAAGGATCGCGGCTGCAGATGAATCTGCGCGTGGGGCAGTGATGTCTGGCCGAGTAGCAAGGAAGTCGGATAAGCATGCTAGAAAAGCAGGAAAATAATCGGAATAACGTATGAGGATTGCATTTGAATTTATGTAAAATGTATGTCGCAGTGGATATTCCAAGTCGGAAGATAAATACAGCAATCGTAAATTCAAGTCAAATAGTTCTGCAGCAGCACTTGATTCATAAAGTCACCCATAAGGTCAGGGATAGAGGTGAAGTGCTCATTCCAGTTATAAAACATTCAGTGACCCTTAGAATCGGCTAATTTAAGCGCCCATGCAGCGCCAAATCTGCATCATAAATTTCCAACGCAACCACAAGATCTCCTCGCTCCTTTTTTCTCATCCATATAGATCGTGATTTCTTCTGTTATGTCTAAATACAAACTCGTACATTGGTCAGCGCAGGTCGAAACGCGGTGGAAACGAGAAAGTTATTTAATAAGAATATGAGCCTATATTCATAAGAAGATTTTTTCGACTCGCATTTACCCTTCGGCCGATTTGGAATTTCCCCATTGAACATTTTCTCCGGGGGGTTTATTTGGGGATTACTTTGTACTTATAAAGATTTCAGATGGCTCCGAGTCGGAAGAGGGGAATTCATGCATTGGGGTCATTGCTTTCTAAATTTCTTTACTTGATCTCAGGTTAATTCGTAAGTTGTCAGCGGCAGGTAGTCATCTGCTTACTATAAAGATTTTTCTTTGAAAGCCCTCGGAAGTAGTTGTACGCAAGCGATGTCGATGAGACCGTAATCGCTACCGTCGGGTAAATCCGACCCCGAAATTCACGTGAAGCAGCTGATGAGATGGCTGTCTTATCAGATAAATATTTGAATCTCCCCGCCGAACTTCCTTCCTTCCTTCCTCCCCCCCGCTTCTGACATCGCTCCTAAATTCCCGGAAAGCTTCTGCCCTTTATTCATCACTAGAAAAACTATAACATAAAAATGGGCGGTGGCGTATCTTCTACTAACGACACGAAGACCGTGGTTGTTCTCGGCGCCGCCTACGGTGGTCAGTAAACAATGCCTCAACGTCCGTCGCGCGCTGTGCTAAATTTAGAGTGTTCGTTGCAGGCGCTCATGCAGCGCAAACACTTGCAGCAAGTCTACCAGATGGATGGAGACTGATACTGATAGATCGAAATTCGTGAGTATATACGGTAACATGGCGATGCGGTGGGTTACTCACAGAGTCATGATAACTTTACAGTCATGCAAACCGTAAGCTTCTTGTTTGTTTCTGAACCAAAAAAACACAATCTAAATTCTATGTGAAGATGTATATGTCATGCCGCGTTATGCAGTGCTCCCGGGTCACGAATACAAAGCCTGTGAGATTATACCCCATTCTTCCGCTCTTCAAAACTAATACAGAAATAGTCATTCCTTATACCAAGGTCTTCCTTACAGAGTCTCCAAAGCCAGAGCATATCTTCCTTCAAGCTGAAGTCACAGAACTGCGACCGAACAATGTTACGTTATCACGCTCCTTCCCCGAACTCGGTATTCCGACTACGACGCTTGCCTTTGACTACGCTATATACGCACTTGGCTCCCATCTTCCCCCTCCGCTCGACTTGTGGGGCCCGCCAACGGGCAAGACCCAATATCGCGGTCAGAAATCTGAGGGATGTCAGTGGTTCAAAGAAAAGCAGCAGATGATAAAAGACGCGCCTACCGTACTTGTGGTGGGGGGCGGCGCGCTCGGCATTCGTATGTTCGATTTCTCGCCCGATATATATCGGCGAATATTGACTTGTTTCCTAGAATTTGCCACGGATATTAAGTCAGTATACCCAGAGAAATCGGTTACCCTTCTCCATTCCCGCCAGCGTTTGTTGCCTAGATTTGACGAGAAGATGCACGACGAGAGTAAGTTTGATTTGCCCCCTAATATACCACCGTACTGATGAATCCATATCTCAGTTCGAAACGCGTGCGAGAAGCTCGAAGTCAAGCTCATCCTCGGCGAGCGCCTTGATCTCGACTCCATCGAAGATGGGAACGGCAAAGTCAATGCCGCCGGCCAGAAGGTCGTCCGCACGGTAACAGGCCGCGAAATCGCGGCGGATCTCCTTGTACGTGTCCAAACCCTCCCTCTAAAACGCGAGATCTAAACCAAGCACACAGCTTTTGTGCACAGGCCAAGCGCCCAACACCGGGTTCCTCAAGGTCATGGATCCCGCGACGGTGGACCCCGCCACCGGTCTTGTCCGCGTGTGCAAGACGCTGCAGGTCAGCTCAACACCACGCGCTGCAGCGCACTCGCCCGCAGCGTCGATCACCACCGCGCTCGCCGAAGTCTCCATCGCTGCCGACACCTCCGCTGAGGCAGCGGTCCCGAAGGCAGAGGATAGCGCGCCAGCATACCCGAATATCTTCGCTATCGGCGACGCCGCGGATGCGTTCGGCGCGATCCCGGCGGGCCACAACGCGTACGCACAGGGCGAGCTCGCCGCAAAGAATATCGTGCGCCTGATTGAGAACGCTACCTCTGATGGCGAGGCACAAGCACTGCATGTATACACCGCAAGTCCGCCCGCGATTAAGGTGTCTCTAGGATTGGTGAGCAGTTCCTGTACTTTGGCAGTGTTCCAAAGACTGATGCAGCATTTCTTGCAGACGAACGGGGTGTATCAAGTCGGGCCGAATATCGGCCTCAAGACGGATGGGGTGCCCGACTTGCAGGCGGCACTTATTTGGCCCTACTTTGGGATCAAGGTCGAATCCGACGAGGATATGCGCGCTTAGACACATGCAGCGCAAGAAGCCTCTAAAGGCGTCATGTGTACGAACGGCTAATGTATAATGGCAGGAAAGAGCTAGATATACAGGCTTTATTCGTGTTTCTACCAAACTATTAGAATTATGAAACGGGGATGAACCAGTGATAGTACATACAGTTGGCCAGAGCAGTAGACGGAGAAGGGATAGTGTACAACAGGCAATACAAGATAATAATAGTCCTCGGCTGAGCGCTGTAAAGAAGCAATGGAGGTGTACAGTAATGAATGGCGAAACAACGTCTTGATCTTATAATAGTTGGACGTCCGCGACAGGTTGCATGGCGAAGATCGAGCAAGAGAGTGCAAAAGTTGGAAGCCCCATGGGCTCCGGCGGGGGATGCCATGCCCATGTATATCAGTTTCGGGAACTGTTGGAACGTCGGAAAGAATCGGTTCTAGCGGTATATTCCGCGCGGTACTTGCTGCATCTGCATCTGCGCCTGCTGCTGATACATCTGCGGATGTTGGTAAAGTGGATGCTGTTGTTGCGGTTGTGGCTGGCGAAGCTGCGACTGCTGCTGGTAGTGTATCTGCATCTGCATCTGCGGGTGGGGCGGCTGGCCCGCAGCAGGCACCTGTGTGAACTGGCGTTGCTGGTAGTACATGGCCTCGCGCTCAGCGATAATCTGCTGCTGCTCCCGCTCCATCTGATAGTTCTTACGCTGCTGTTCGAACTGCCACTGCGCGATGCGCGCCGGATCTGCGAACTCGGGGCCCTGCCCCGGCGGGATGAACGGTGTCTCGAGGTCGAGCGGCGGCGGGCGCCGCTTGTTGTCGGATGGTTCGTTGCGCGATGAGGGTCGCGACGGGGGCCGTGACGCCGATCGGCCGTTCGCGCGGCCGTCTGTGCGCCCCGCCGGATTCTGGTTCTGCGCGAAGGGTGCGAAGCCGCGCTCTGGTCCATAGGTCGCGCCCTGAGAACCCCCTGACGACGAGCGGCCCATCGCGGGTGCATAGAGTTGGTGCCACGCGCCGCCCTGTGCGCCTTTTGTGGGGGCTGGGTCGTGGCGCCGGCGGCGGTCGCGCATGCGATTCTCCTTGTCATCGTCGTCAGCAGAATCCGGGTCGTCTTCGTCCGACTCCGTATCGGAAGTAGCGGGGCGCCATTTCGATCCTCTATCGCGCTGGCGCCCGAGCTTGCGCTGCTTCTCGGCGCGGCGACGCTGCTGTTGCTGTTGTTGTTGCAGCTGCACCTGCGCCGGGGCCGGCACGGTAAGGCCGGGAATGACCGGCCGGTATCCAGCGCCGACGCCGGCAAAATTCGGCCCGGATGAATACTCCGGAACAGTGCCGGGTGGCGGTGCCCCGCCGATGGCTTGCTCAAGGACGCGCATTGAATACGGGTCCGCCGCGCGGTTTTGACCTTGGCTCTGGCCCTGACCGCCCCATGGGCTGTCTGATGGGCCTCCTCCGGTGGAGGCATTGGCAAGTAGCGGGTGAGACGACGCGACGGGGTCGTGGATTGTATGCACGCGGGATCGACCCGTTGGTGGTGCGCCCCACCCGCCCTGCGCCCCGCGCTCGTGCGCCGGTGCGCGCGCATTCGCATAGGCTGTGGGGCGGCCGCGACCGCGGTCGTAGTGCTGTGCGTAGCGGTCGACCGCGTCCTCCTCGTCTTCGGGCTCCAGGTCGGGCGGGATAAATATCTCCGCTTGCTCGGGGGTGTTGCGTCGTGACGCCGCACGACTCGCAGGGCGGCTTGCATTGCGGCTGCTGCCGCTACTCTTGCTCTTGCCCTTGCTCTGGGGGCGGGACCGGCTGAGCCCTGATACTTCCTGGCTGCTCGAGTCCCACTGGCTGGCATATTGCGGTGAGTCTTGGTACTGCAAGCCGGCTAGAGCTGCCTCTGTGAGCCCGCCGCTCGACGCCCTGTTCTTGCCTTTGCTCTGCGGACGGGAGCGGCTGAGGCCCGATGTGTCCTGGCTCTGGCTACTTGAACTCCACTGGTGGGGGTGGTACGGTGCGTCTAGATACTGTCCGCCAGGTACGCCGGGCAGCGCCGCCCCGGCGAGTTCACCGCTCGATGAGCGGCGGCTTGGAGGGGAGGAGCCGGAGCCGACGTAGTGCGTCCACTCCGCGAGCGTCTGGATGGCGTGTTCGATGCGATGGCGCATTTCCGCCCGCTTGCCAGAATCGAAGTTGCCGTAATTCATCGCCCAGCACTCCGTGTACAACCATCCCTCAAGAGTTTCAGGCGTCCATTGCGTTTGCGACAAAAGGGTCCCGTTCCTTGGGAAGCAAACGTCAGTGGCTGCCGGGGCTATAATGATATCCCGAGGCGGAGAGAGATAGAAGATACAGTGATTCAGTGAGTGAGTAATGCATCATGCCAGAATAGCCCATCATATGCACAGAAGCAGAAAGAGGGTGACAACCCTACTCCGCTGTGAAAACCCAGTGATTCCAGCGTGCACATATGTCAATCGCGCGATGGAATGGAGACGAACTCCTGAGCCACCGAAGTCCAACAATAGTTTCCGATAGCGACGTGGCAAGAGAAGCAGCACCAGATCGAGACCTAACTAAGATGGTTAGCTCACCTAAGCAGCAAGCAGATATCACCAGCATCCCACTTCGTATACCTGACAAGTTTGAGGGAGACGGCCCAAGATGGGGTGACACTTATCAGTGTGAGAAAGCCGTTCAATGAACGGTAAATTGTGTGCAGAGCAATGTTCTGCGGGTTGACGGATGCATTGTAGATGGGGTCATATAGACGCCCGTCTAATGGGCTGTGGCGGGGAGAGATTCCGAGTCAGTGTGCTTCAGAATGAGCCAGGAAAAATATAAAATACACACTCTTTGGCCATGGGCAGTGCAATGTCCGCATCGCTGTTCATCCAGTCCGCCCCCAGGTTGAAGCGAGCGGCGGTGGCCTGAATACAGTCCTTGAGGCGTTCTGCGGCGTCTGGAATGTGAGGGCCGTACTCCGCCATGAAGCCCCTATGTATGTAATCCACGTCCCGGGTCTTGGTGCGCGACACCAATCCAGGCGACGACAGCTGCTGCTGCTTCGAGAGTTTATACAGGCCGGGGTGGAGAAGCATACATGCACCGCCGTGAACGACGAGGCGCATGCCCTGTGGCATGGGATGGGGGTCCACCATCCGCGGGATCACCGGTGGCTTCGCCGCTGCGGCCGTCGCCCCAGCGAGTCCCTGCACGATGTTCCAGTCGAAGTACTTCGGTAGCAGCTGCGAGAAGTATTCGAGGACGTTTCCGAGCATGTCGCGGGTCATCTCGACATTGTTGTGCGGTGGCGACGACGTGAGGCTGTTCCCGCGGGTGTCGTATGCCGGTGCCGACAGTCCGAGAGAGGAACCTGATCCTTGCCTCGGAATCGACGTCGACGATGTCGAGGAGTCATAAGGCTGGTAGCGTTGCCGCAAAGAAGGATCTGAGCTGGTGCTGAATTTGGCGCCAGAGGCACCGATTCCATTCGGGGTCGTGCCATTGGGTGCTGGCCAATTGTGCGAGGTATTACGAGAATCATAGATTCCAGCTGCCATGTCTGCAATCGCCGTCAAGGTAGTGGATTAGAGAGAAGGATTGAATAAAACGAAAGGTATGGGCGATTAAATGGCTATGGCGAACGAAAGTTGTTAAGCCTCTCGCTTTGTCACTGAATGGTTGGAGAATGGTTGTAGGCCCGTTATGCGATAATGACCTTCCGGATTTGTGGGAAAGATGGCTGAGTCACAGCCGTTGACAAGGCGTACTGACTCTTGAGCAAGATGCACGAACAAGGCGGAGTCAAAGAAACGAGTTGCGCGCCTTCACGAACCCAGATGATGCTCAGCGTTCAACGCGGAGTCTACGTAGAGTATGGCGTCAGCAAGCAAAATCCGATAGCGGTGGTCAACAAACGAACATCGCACGCTTGTAAGCACTCCACAGCGCAGGCGTGCGAATAATAGACCGAACGTCGCGTCCAGGTCGCGCCTAAGCGATGTTCTCGGTGGGTTATCGGAGAGTCCGTCGTCCGAGAACGCCCAACAATGGGCGACAGTTCGCTGGATGTGGCACGATGGGTGGAATGTGCTGACGTGGGTCCGCAACGTTCAGCGATCCTGGAATAGTTCCCCAGGCAGAATGCAGGGCCCTTTATCTGCTTTCGCAAGACATCTCTTTCGCAGGTTGTGGTGGGTGCAAAGAATACAGTTGCCTCATTGCCTACACGTGTTGTCGTTGGCCCGGAATGGCTTCTTTCGCACGCGTTGGCCGTCGCACTGCCTCCGCTCTATCCATTCGCCAAGTTATTTTCGACGCTGCGGGCCGTATGAGCATTTCGTGTCTTTCATTACACGTAGACGGAACGCTCATATCCTTATCAATGGAAACGACCGAGCCAGCGATTTGATTATGGTATGAAATCGATTTTAAAAATGAAACGACAACGTTTCTATAGAGTGACTTCAAATATCCTAGATTCAGTTAATACTATCCTTGCAGGCTCTTTGACAAACTCCCAAGCACACATACAATTTATTAGAATTGAATAACGCCTAAACCCCCACTATGGCTTATTTTGCGCTTGAAACCACCGGAGAAACCGTACATTTTCCTTCTCTAATTTCCGAGATTCCGAAAACAGGTGCCTTTATATATAGACCGTCAAAGAACTCCGTGGAGGTTCTTTCAACGTACATACAGACTCAGATGTGTCGTAATCCATGCATACTTGCATACCAATCGCATGCCATATTAGGGTCCAGTACACCATTTCTCGCCCGTTGCAGCAAGGTGGTTCTTATTTTAGCCAGACTGTTCTCAGAGGATTATAACAGAAAACCTCTAGATTATTCAATGTCATGCTCTCTAGCACGCCCGCAAATCTATGTTGTTCCCTACATACAAAATTTTTGTAAAGTGAACTCTAGGAAACGATCACCAGAGTCAATTGAACTCAATTCCAACTTACTAATCGCGCATACTATCTTCGGTACAATTGGTGGCGTACGGCGCCCAACGCCATAGACTTCCAGTAACTTAGAATTAGACAATTACCCACCTTGAGAAACTGTTTTCGCTCCACGATGTGTGTAAAATCTAGCATCTAATATGATATGTAACCCACATGACCAATGCTATTGAAAGGTAAGTGGATTGGCGTCCCGTCCGTACTGCGTCAAACACGACTACGCTAAGTTAATTATCCAAAATCACCTACAATTTAAATCAAATCTACTACACACTGCAGAGCATTAAAATCCCCTCTCGTCTATCAGCATGTACCTTGAACAATTAAATAATGCAGGTTGACAGACGCACAGCATAGCTGTACAACGGCGTCCCCCGGTCCTCTCACATGCACCGGGCACGCAGCGCGCAGTCCCCTGCAGTCCCCAAATCCACCAACCGACCATCCAGCCAATTCCGCGCTCTGACTCACCCGCCAAATTATTTCCGGCCTGCGGAGCGCTGTGCAGGAACTGCCTTGAGGCTTGAATGCAGCCCGCCCGCCCGCACAATAAATGGCCTGAAACACGCCGCGCGAGCACGGCGATGCCACAGCCTCTGCTCCCTATTTACTCGGAATGGATGCTATCAAGAGGCTTGTCAACTCGACGGCGTTGGGCGGAGGACTGCGCTGACGTACCCAGGCGCCGCGGCGGTCATGAGGTTCGCGCAACGCTCGGGGTCCGTGTGTGTTTTAGTAGGTCTGGGGTCCCATGGGCGCCTATGTATTCTTTATGTGTGCAGCCAATGTGCGGCTAGAGCGGGCGATTCTTGGGTGACCGGGCTATTTCCCATTTTTCAGCGCTATTTCCGAATCAAAACCTTGTCCTCGTCCGTCATCTGGTACTCTTCGTTACTCTTTCACGACATCTATCCAGATCTTGACGCCATTCAGTGATCAGTTGATCTCCGCCATTCTGGTGGAACCACCCAGATTCAGATTTGAGTCGTTGCTAAGTACATATATTCCTGTGAGTATCCTGTTGTAGTAGGCGTGGCGTTGCATAAAAGACAGATATAAATGAATATATCGGCCTCGTCGCTCCGCAGTCCCGGTAGTATACACTGCATCTCAGTTCATGCATTCAACACCGCGTCTTCCGACGCAGTAAGTAGAAGTGATCATATCCTTGTTCTCACTGCGCAGTATCAGATGGCCTCTCAGCACAGCTGTTTAAACAATCGATTTTCAAACAACCAAGAAAACGCCTGTTAGGCAAAAAATACATTCAAACTGGATCTTGTATGGTATCTCAAAGCATTGACAATCACAGAAAATATAGGACATTGTATGGTATAGAAAAAGGTATAAGAGCAGTAATGTAAAAATTAGTGTTGAACCATGACCAAATGACAAGCAGTATTCACAAAAGAGGTCTGTCCCTATAAACTATCTACCTAAAGGCAGAACAACATAATCACCGCACAATAGAGTTGATGGCTTGGTTTCGTAGCATTCTACACGCCATTAAAAACTGACGGCCCTTCTCCCATGAACAAGTAGCGTCCTTGACGGTGCGCAAAGAGCTTATCGCTCTTCCGCATATTTCTGTGTAGGTTCAGATGATTCTCAGCGTCTTGTTCGATATATGTATTGAGGTACCTGTCAATTACGTTAGGGCTTCCAAACAAAGCGAACAGAGACGGCCAGAAACACCTACTTCAAAGGTGGCTGCAAGCCCAGCGGCCTTTCCAGCACGATGTTTTTCATCGACGGCGGAATGAGGCCCGCTGGGATACTCCCCCCGCGCGCTGTCACGAAAGCATCCTGGGTGAGCTCTATACCGAACACCACAGTCTCGATGTCGTAGCAGAAGTTGACCAGCACAATTGGGTTGTCTTTTCGTCCTTGCTGATCGGCCTTCTTCCTCGCATCCTTATATATGCGCGCTGATAGCTCGTCCCCCTCAGACTTGGCCTCTTCCGACTCGCCGGCCGAGAGCGAGACATAGTCAGGGGGCCAGTTGGAGTTCATATTGAACGTGACATGGCCGGGAATTTCCTCCTTGCTGCGCAGGACGTCGTCGAGCTTTCCCGCGACTACTTTGACGTAGTGTACTTCAGATACGGGAAGGAAATAAAGAGTGACGTGTTCGCGGGGGACCGCTTGTTCCGAAGAGTACTTCACGACGGCCGTCTGAGTGAGCAGCCCCAGTTTGAAGATAAGCGCGACGCGCAAGAAGTGCACGAGGAACGCGTTCGAGCAGAATGATTGGACGACTTCAGAGATAAGAAGCGCTACTTGTACGCTGTTGCAACTTGCTTTATGCTCTGGCCTGTGGTATTTTCAAGAAATACGTAGCGCTGATAGTGCATACACGCACCAGAGCTGCCGCTGACACTAGAATAGATTGATCGACACAGATCAGTAAGAAAAAACAGCGGTATATTTTGGATTTAACCTCTTTGGAGCAAAATCCGACTCTCAAGCACTATCTTCACATCATTAAAACCATCGAGGTGATGTAAAATATGGGAATAAACGTACACCCTTGCATCTTTTGACATTCACATCATTGTCACCGTGCTCTTTACCACACGTCTCGCATGCGAGGGCAGTGGGCTGTGTCCGTGCATATTCCCGGTAGCTGGAATCTCTCAGGGTATAGAAGCCATCTATAATCTGAAATTCAGAGCTGATGCCGATACTGCTGTTGGTAGACGGCATGGTAAGATAGTTGGTAAGTAGAAGCAAGAGAAGGAATTTGGGAATTTGGCTTGAACTGCCTTGATCATGTGATCTGTATCGTTGTATCTGTCGGCGTAATTTCGGAAGCTTCGACTTTGCTTCTGACTAGAAATCCTGCAACTTGCAAGCAACTTGCTTTTATTCAGTAAAAATATCCACTAAAAGGTTTATTTCAACTCCAAGTGAGTGCTCTAACTTAGCATGTCATTTCACTTTTTACATTAACAATTTGAATTCACGATCGCGAGTGTACTGACTCAGTGTACCACTATAACTGGAACACTGACGGGCCCTCACCAAATAATGCATGGCGACCTTGACGATACGTGAACATTTTGTCCACCCTCCGCATATCCCTACGCAATTTCAGGCAATTTTCAGCGTCTTTTTCCACGTATGCGTTGAGAAAGCTTTCATAGAAGACAGATTAAAGTTTTTTTAGTACAGACGAAGCCAGACATTGACAAAACATAAATAACGCACTTCAGAGGCGATTGTACATTCAGCGGTTTTTTCAGCTCGACGTCTTCCATCGACGGTGGAATGATCTGAGTAGGCGTGCTGCCGCGCGCAGTCTCGAAAGCGTCCTCGGTCAGCTCAATTCCGTGCACAAGACAATCGGTGTCATAACCAAATCTAACCAATACAATCGGATTGTCTTTCCGCTCGGCGTGAGCGTCAGCCTCTTTCCTGGCCTTCTTATATAGGCGGACAGAGAGATCGTGACCCCCCGAGATTGGTATGAGCTCCGTTGACTCAGTCTGGTTTATGCCCAAAGTAAGATATCCCGGAATAACTTCGTTGCCGTGCTGCGGATCAAGCTTTCCCATTATAAGGTCCACTTGCTGTTCTCCAGATACCGGGGATATGTGTAGGTGGACGGTCTCCAAAGGAATCACCCTTTTCGCAGAATACTTCGTGGCTGATTTGGGATGTACAAGGTCGAGTTTGAAAATGAGTGCGACCCTAAGGAAGTGGAGCATGAAAGGGTCTGAGCAAAGCTTTCGCACTAAATCCTCGATTATAAGTGCTATTTGAAGACCATTGCAGTCTTTTTTATGCTTTGGCCTGTTGAGCTTTCAATAAAAAGTGAGATGTATGGTGTTTGAAACCCGTACCAGAGCTCGCGCTGACACTAAGGCGTTCCTTAATTAGCACCGCGGAGAATAACAGAATAGGTAGGGCATATGCTGACCTCTTTAGAACAGAACCCAACTCCTAAGCACTGTAGTCCGGTAAACGAAATGGCTTTATAGAAATGACGGAAAAAGCAACGAACACCTGTACACCTCCTAACGTTAACGCCATCTTCGCCCTGTTTTTTGTGACACCTCTCGCAAGTGAGGACAACCTGCATCTTCCGCGCGTGCTTCCGGTAGCTTGATTCATCCAACATGTGGACTCCTTCAAGTGTCTTGCAGTCGATTTCAACGAGGTTGGCCATGGTGGTAGGAAGAAACCAGTGGCTTGAGGGTTGTGCCACTGCCACTGGAAGAAACACCCCGTCCTTGGCATCAATGGCTGTGCACGGAGGGATCAACGGCGTCGGGCCGAGGCATCTATGTAGCATAATTTCAAGCTAAGCGGGGCCCGGGCCCTCGACAAACGATATCAGGCTTTCGAGAGGCTTTCTCGAGCCCCAAATTTATTTCCATCTTTTTTCCACGAAGCTTCAAGCCTCAAGAGTTTGTCCCGGTGTGCTCCTGCCATCCCGCAGTCTGACATGTCAATTTTCCTCCAATATTATTTTTCGGAGGTAACATCGAACTGCAATACAGTTTTATTGCCAAATGCTGTCCAAACTCTCACTGCTGACGAACAGCCAAAGACGCCTCAAGAAAATTATTACATAGTCGCCGCGCGTTCGAGAATTCCCGTGCCGATAGGTATAGCAGAATTTCTCGCCTCATCTCCCTGGATTGATGTGCAACACATGTATTGCTCACCGGTAGCTCCATATATTCTGACGGATATGCAACAGTGCATCAAGCGACATGACAACAATATCCGCGAAATACGATGATGCCGTATATAGTACCCGCGCGCTAAGCAGCTCACGGGCGCTTATTTTCAATGAGCTACCATGAGGGAACGGTAGTAGTAGCATGCATGAGAGTCTGAGACACATCCGCTCCAAATAATATACATATAGCAAGATATTCATGGATGAATTTATGCGCATCACGACAAATGGGCCATGGCATCGCTCACAGCTTACGCTACTCAATTTACATCAATTTACTAATAGTATGAAATGATGCACTTTTCTAACTGTATCAAAGAGATTAGTAAGATTCTTCATTTTTTCTTTCACGCCGTGTATGGAGGTACTGATGAAGGTATGGAGATGCAAAATGGATGCTTAGAACTGCAGAAGGCTATAAATAAGTAGACCGACCCGCAGCCGCGCAAAAATGAGGGATTGCCACAATATCATCTTATTCCTACTAGAAATGACTTGAATTTGAAAAGGGTGACGTCCCGTATATTTACTTCCCTTGCATATTTGAGCTAATTTGGATCATCAGCCACGTGAATACTGTCCATGTTTGAGGTGTCACTGAAGATCAACGGTGCATGATTATCTGATGGACTTGCTTCCTTGTAAACACATAGGATCGTTCATCATTCAATAATACTTCATCTGATCTTTGTTCCCAAGTCAACTCCACGGCATGGGTGCGCTACACTTGATTTGATTTTGCTGAGGTCTTATTTCTAACTGAGGCTGTAGGGAAGCGACCATCGTTTCTGAGAAGTCACGGTGATGTGGTTTTCTCATTTCACTATCTCAATCTCTGGGAACGGCGAGGATACTAGTACTCCCATAGTCTCATCATAGCATCTTTGTGAATATCCACCTTCCTTTATACTCGAATGAGCCATACAGCGCTGAAAAACCGGCAAACGAAGATGGCCAGATTGGCGGTCGGAGATATTTCCCCAATGATTGTCATTATTCTATTCCTCCTCTTTGGACCCGCTGGAGCAGAACGGCATGCTGATAGCATCCATGGTCGCCTCAGGAAGAGAGCCCCTGCTCCCAAATCTGCCGTAAATTCCGTCCAAGCGGAGCGTATACCGTCAAGTCTACACCCGACTGCGACGGAACTCTCTGCCAGTGGCACCACCGACACAAAGATGATCTCTGGCAGAACACCCATGACTTCAGCTCTCGCACAAGCACTAGGTCACTCCGATACTGGTTCTCCTCAGCCCCCAAAGCAAGTCTCACCCGTTCACATTGACTCTGATGGTCCCAGCCTGTTTTCTGGGGGTCAAACGACGTCCACGCGATCCCAAAATTCCCTACAAGGAAGGTTAGTTTTTGTGCCATTCTATTTCAAAAATGCTGATTCAGCCCACTTATTTTCCAGTCAAGGTAGCAGCGTATCCTCCCCAAATACTAGTAGATTTATAACATCCAGGACTGGGGCCAAATTATTCCCCACTCCCGCATCAATTGCCCCGCTAAATGGCCTCTTGCCAACAGATTCATCTCTGAAGCCTATCTCACGCCTAGAAACTTCAATTTCGAAATTTACCACGGACACTTTCAGAGATTCAAATCTACCCACTACGAAAGCGCATGGACCTTTTCCTACCGGCCTTAACGGAGGGAAGAATCTCCACAACTCGCAAACGGTTAATTCTATGTTGTCAACGCCAACGAATAAACTACTCAACGGACCGTCAACTGACTTAACTCGGGTGAAAAATTCCCATTCAACTAAGCCGACGCAACACCCTTCACCCCACATACCATTGCCGCCTCTTATTCCATCGCTCTTATCCGACGTTCCTGGTGCAGCATCGTCGATATTTGATCATTCCCCGACTTCGCATGAAGGAGACTCGAATTTCCACCTCGCTAAGCCAACAGAGCACCCTACATTCTCCATTCCTTTACTGGCCCCTGTTACATCACTTCTATCAGGCGTCCCCAGTGCGGCATCGGCAATATTGCACCATTTCCCAACACCGCACGAGGGGGATAATTCCCATTCAATCAAGCCAACCCAGCACCCTGGATTCTCTATTCCTTTGCTGTCGGCAGCTTCGTCGATTGTATCAGACATTCCCGGTGCAGTTTCGTCGATAGTTGACCATTCCCACACTCACGAGGGGGACTCCAACAACTCCAATAAATCAACGCGGCCTCCTGCATTCCCTCTTCCTTTACCATCTCCTATTTCATCGATTTTATCAAATGTCTCCAGTGTATTATCCTCGATATTTGACCATCACCCAACTGCGCACGACGGTTCACCTTCTAAAACGCTGACCACGTCGGAGGAAGAATCTTCAAGCAATCACAGAACGAGTTCGCCATTATCTTCCAAGGATTCTTCAACTTCGACGTTCAAGACTACTACGACAAGGAGCAGCATTGCGACACTCACGCATACTAAAACCAAATTTCTGCCTCAATCGATCACCAGAATTACAATACCTCCCTCGCCGGATACACACCAAAGCCCTGTAAGTTTCCATACTTACAGTGCCACTTAGAACATTGTACTTATTTCACGCGTTGTATTGGTCAACAGCATACTACCGTATCACCTTCCTCGGCCCACATCGTCACTCTATATACAAGCAAGACACCTATGGTCCGACCGACGACTCTTCCAAAAACGACGGCGGGCCCGCACCCAATCACATCCCATTCCATTCCCTCTGGAAGCAATGTGAATTACCCAGCATACCCCTCGACGACTTCGAGTTCAGATACCTCAGCCAAGCCACATAAATCCTCTACACCAGACAAGGGACCAAATCCTAAGGGGCATCCAGGCGGAAGTACTAAGACGCTAAAACCATCCACGTCGGGAACGGCAACGACAACGACAACGACAGAACCGACCAACAAGAATCTATTTTTCTTTGGAACTCAGTGAGCGTCCGAGTTCCGCAGCGTCACCCAAGAGCTCAATTATATTTATACTGATAAATTGCCTTTAGGGAAGTCCACCCGGAGTCGGTCGGCGGCGTTGTCATTGGCTGCACCGTCGTGATTTATACCCTGATCATGACCGTTATATATGTTCAGCAGCGCCGAAGGCACCGGCGGGAGAAGGGGATTTGGATTCCTTCTGATACCATCGTCCGTCGTCAATGGTGGAGCCGTGGCAGGAACTATGGGCGGCTTTAGATCGCATAATGATATCGACCAGCTACTACATGGCATGGGTAATATAACGTTGGTGCACACCGTGCCTATCTCAATGACATATACCATGCAATTGTATCAAAACAGAATATCGTCAAAAGTGTCCAATCTGCCCGTCTCCAGGGTTCAATATCTTGAGCTATAACTCGGCGGAGGCACCGAGGGCGGGGAATCTTTGAAGCCTATTAACCAAAACACTGTTTAAGACAGAAAACGTCGTCTCACAGTATATGGGAATATCTGGCACTTGTATATTTCTTTTCTGTCTCCTCCGATAGTATTTGAGAGTAAGAAGTGCCGCTATCACCAGACCTATCAGGGCTAGACTTCCAATGACACCTCCTACAACGACGCTCGTATCTGAATTTGAAGAATGGTGGCCTTTGTCACCATGACCACTATGTCCCCCAGAATCACCATCGTCCTCGTCATTCGAATTTGACATACCAAGTTCTTTCTGGGGGGTGAAATCTACGTGGTCCAAGTAAAAGTACCCGCCCGGTATCAAATTCGTGATGACCAAGCTGTGATTTCCAGGAGAGAGCGGCGACGAGGTATTAAAGAATAGGATTTGCCGTTGAGCTTTAGTCTTGAATTCTGGGAGGAAATGCGCGGGTTCGTCTCCATCGATGGAATAGCTTGTTTGTGGAGGAATCAAACCGTCTGGTTTATGATTCAAGGCAGCGACCGATCCGAAAACGGCAACTCTAGTACCTTTTAGACGAACGAATTATTTGAGAGGAATATCACCGTTCTAAGGACCTACTGAGGCATACCATTAAAAGGAATCGTGACAGTGGCGCCTCCAATTTTTGTACCGGTTGTTGTGCTATTATATTCGACCTGATGTTTGCCCGAATAGATCCACTCTCCGTCCATAGAATATCGAATTTGAGGATGTCGATCATCCATTTTCACTGAAGCCGACATTTGCAGTCTATGCAAAGCAGCGGAGAAAAAAAAAAGTCCTCCAGGGAAGTGAGAAAGAAGATTGAATAAGCACACTGCCTCGTCTTGGTATATGTATCTGCGCAGTGGCCGATTCATCAGGTGTATCAGATCGTAGCGACACGAACGGCTCGATGGACGTTGTATGTGCCTGGAGTCTGCAAGCTGTCCTGAATATCATGCTAACTGTCAAGGACCCGACTACACATCAAAATGTCTATCCATAGAGTAGATCAAAGCTGAAATATCATTCATTTTGTGATGGTCGTCTCCAAAATGCCCTCGGTCAGAATGCTAGAATAACAACGTTCGAAATCAACTCGGAGGCGCCGTCTTGTGCAGTCGAAAGTTGAAATTGGGGATGGTCAGCGGCCTCCTTGTCACCATGCTTCGAAGATAGTATCTCTAATAGAACTGTGTTACTCGCCTTTTCGTGCATCTAATATAAGTACATCACCACTGATGGCGACCTCGAGCTTCACAGCCCCTGGAGCGTTGATAAATGATTCTTGCTGAACAAGCCCGCTTGTGAGGTGATTGCATAGACAAGTCGAGACAATTTCGCACCGCCTCCATAACCTCGACATGATGCGCTTCACGAGCCACTTAGTCAAACACCGAAGAATGATCAGATAGCGACCGTTTTTCCGAGTCCGCGAAGCTATCAACATCAGTGGACGACTCGCTCAGTCTGTTTGGTAGTTCCAAGTTTTGACCTGAGGAAGTATCCTGTTGTTCAGATTACAAGCAGACGGGATAGAAAGCTTCCGAATAGCCACAGGAGGTGCGTTTGAGTAAGTACCAGGACGACGAGTGGCAGACAAATAGTTTCCCAAGTGGCTACATCGCTGGCTGCGTGTCAGGAACGTGCTGATAGTTGCTGTAAACCGTGGGCTATTCATCGAAAGTGTTATATACGAACGCATGAGGACTCCTTGTTGAGGTATAATGCCACCTAATACAAAGGGTAAAAGATCCCATCCACCATGACGTTCTGGCGAAAGGATGATCGATGATCGATGATCGATGATCACCGATCTTTTGCGAGCTCTTGCCGATCTCAGGCCGTACGACTCGGCAACTCGGCTGACATTGATTAATGTGGCACAAATGAGTTTAGGGCCGGTGGAAACGCGTCCAAATAAGCAAAATGGAAAACAGAACGCGTCGACTTTTCTTAACCACTGCTTACATCCTTGATATCTTAATTCTCTATGACTTTGAGTTCCTCCACTTCTTCGTCCCCAGCGCCGCTGGATTTTGATTCCGGACGAGGAACTGGCGCGAGTTCACGAGAAGCAAGCACATCGGCATCGTCCCCGCCAGCGAACGCATCGTCAGAATACAGCCGTGCAACCAGTCATGTCACAGAAACAGAAGAAGTGCGCTATTTTTTCTTATTCCTTTTTTCTTAGTTTACATTTAACATTTTTCAGCTGTTCGAAGATGATGAAGCGCTTGAAAAAGTTGAGAAGTTGGCGTTCGACGAATCGGTGGGTGGTTTGCGGTTTGTCATGCATCTATGCCTATATGGATTTTTTTAGGAAACCGAGCGACGCTTGGCGCGTCTGGAATCGGTTCTTCAACGATCTGCCGTCTTTTCCAGTATTCTCAAGGACCGCATGGACGAGGAAAAGGCTCGTCAGGCAGCCATCCAGGCAGAGCGGGAAGAACAGCTCCAGCGTATGCCACGCGTCGGGAGGCCCTCGAAGAAAAAGAAGGGCGTCAATGGAGAGGCCATCGTTATGGAAGATCCGAAGGGCAAAGATGACGAACCTCCGGTCTTCATGCAACCAGCACTCGTCACGGGGGCAAAATTGAAGTCTTACCAACTTGAAGGACTACAGTGGATGGTCTCCCTCGATCAGAATGGCATTTCTGGTATCTTAGGTATGCACACACATCTTGTTTACCGAGGTTGAAGAAACTGAAGTAGATCACCCCTCAGCCGACGAAATGGGTCTGGGAAAGGTGCGCCCATTCGCCCGCAGTCGAAACTCAAACGTTCTAACATTTTCATAGACCCTTCAAACCATTGCCTTTAGCGCTTATCTTCGAGAGCATGGCAATTTCAAACCATTCCTTGTGGTCTGTCCGCTCAGTGTGGTACACAATTGGTCAGACGAGTACAAGAAATTTGCGCCGGGTGTACGCCCTTTTCCCCGTCTTCTGCTTCCCTCACTCATATGTATTCAGATCCCTACATGCATATATCATGGTAACCCTGCTGAACGCGCCGAACTGCGACGTGGCGTGATGGCCCCTCCGGCTTTCAGGCGTCCTATGGGCAAAGCCACCTCAAGCAAGAGCCGCAAGACGAAGTCGAAACCGGCCAAAAGACCTGGACGCCCACGAAAATCCACTGTTGTCCTTGGCTCAGATGAGGAGGGAGGGAATGACGCACCGGGCTACACAGCATCCTTCCCGATCGTGCTGACGACATATGAGATGATTATTAGGGATCGTGCTCACCTCCAACATTACGACTGGGGATATATCGTGGTAGACGAGGGTCACCGACTGAAGAATTTGAATTGCAGACTGATGAAGGAAATCAAGAAGTACTCTAGCGCCGGGAGAATGATTTTGACCGGGACACCGCTCCATGTGCGTTTTTCTTTCTTCACGTTTTCAGATCGTAGTTAATCCCTCTTCGGTGTAGAATAACCTTGCAGAACTTTGGTCTCTGCTCAATTTCATCCTCCCCGACATTTTCGACGACATTGACACCTTCCAAGACTGGTAATCTCTCTCCCCCTTACAATTCAAATCCCAAATCAGCTAACCTCAAAATGCAGGTTCAACCTCCCCGAGCTACAAACGGCCATCCCGACTTCACAGTCCTCGCAGATAATAGCCTCCCTACACGCGATCCTCAAGCCCTTCCTCCTCCGCCGTCTCAAGGTGGACGTGGAGCAGAACCTCCCCCCAAAGAAGGAATATGTTCTCTACGCTCCCCTAAGTGTGCGACAGCGCGAGGCATACGACTGCGTCCTGGACGGCGGAATTCGGGAGTGGTTAATCAGGGGAGGAGCGAGCGGCGTCCAGGTCGTCAATGATGACGAAGAAGTGGAGATAGTGGACGAAGCGGAAGAATCGACGGACGCGAAAATGAGCACGGAGGAGGGTGCCCCTTCGCGCCCCTCCAGGCTGGTGACCCGCGGGCCCAAGAATTATGACGTCGATGGTGATGACGACAAGTATTTCGAGATGCTCGAGCAGGGGAAACTAGACAGGTATGGCGTGAAGCCTGTTCTGACGCAGGAGGAAATCGATAGTGCAGAGGCAAAGATTGGCTTGGATCACCAACTACGCACTAAAGGTTTGCGCCGTTATGCTTATCATCATCCATGTTTTTTAACATCTTTTGTTAGTGAAACAAGTGAACAACATGAGGCTGAAGAACACGATCATGCAGCTGCGTAAAGTCTGCTCGCATCCTTTCCTCTTCGAGTGGCCCATCGATCCCGAGACGATGCAATCGGTCTTGGGCGAAGAGCTGGTGAACGCCAGCGGTAAAATGATGGTGCTTCAACGACTCCTCAAAGAACTCTTCAAGAAGAAGCATAAGGTTCTCCTTTTCAGCCAATTCACAACTATGCTGGACATCATCGAAGTAAGTGCCTCGTCATTCATTTTACGTGTTCGCTTATCCATGTGATGTAGGAATGGGCCGTCGATTATATGAAGTGGAATATCTGTCGGATTGACGGCACCACTAAACCCCTTGAGCGTCGAGAGCGAATGAACCAATTCCAGACAGGCGGAGACGACCCGGACGCCCCCAATCTTTTCTTGATCAGCACGCGGGCGGGCGGCTTGGGCATCAACCTCGTCGCTGCAGATACTGTCATTTTCTACGACCAAGATTGGGTGAGTTTTATTGCATCTAGTGCGGAGGTTCTGTATTGACGCACCCGATTGTAGAATCCCCAAATGGACGCGCAGGCCATGGACCGGGCTCATCGTATCGGTCAGACCAAGCCTGTGCTGATCTTCCGGCTGGTCACCGCGCACACGGTAGAAACCAAGATCATGCAGCGCGCAACGGAAAAGCGGAAGCTAGAGGCCCTCGTCATCGCGAAAGGTAATTCATACATCTTACTACCTCGTTGCACCTGGGCATATCGCTTATTCTTTCGCTAGGTAAATTCAAGACCCCCGCAGGCGCCGTCGCTACGAAGCGGGAGACTGTCGCTGAACTGGCTGCATCCCTCCTGCGTCTTGAGACTGAGAAGATCGACGTCGTGCCCGATACCAAGGAGGGCAAGCAGAACGTGCTGAGCGACGCAGACCTCGATGTTCTCTTGGACCGCAGCCCGAGCGTATTCATGGAGCGCGGACAAGGCTGGTCATCAGGGTCCGCCCAGGACCCACGCAACGTGGCGACTGGCTCTGCTGCTACGACTGATGCTAGCAAGAAAGCGGTGTTTGCCGTATATCAAGCTCCCGTCGAAGAGGGCAATGATGCTCTGGCCGGGATGCTGGGAGAGGAAGAAGCAGAATAAGAAATGCGTGTATAGATGGATTTGGTCGGTTTTGCTTTTTGTTGTTGTCTTTGCTATCATTATCTATTGGACCTGTTTGTTTATTCTTATTCCACTGCTGTATGATCTGTAGGTGTGCTACATACCCATTGTCATACTTTATTTTGCTACGCAATACACGCAAACTATGCATCTGTTCTCATATCAATATAACTTACATTTTTCCGGAGAGGCACTCATTCATGAATGATGTGTTTTGCACATCTCGGAACGGTTGCCTTTGTGACTGTCTACTCGAGCTCAACGAGAGCTAGGAACGTGGCCATCGAAGTGTGGGAAATATGCTCTTGGGCGCCTATTGATCACGCCTCAATCAAGGACGATCCCCGGTCGGTTCCTACTATTGACAGTCACCATGTCGTCCCTACTAGGCATCCAACTTAAAGAAAACATGTCGATGGGTCTCCCGACCCGCACCAAGAACTTCGGAGATTACACTGGGTATGCCATGAAACCGTGTGGGGACTATGAAGAGCTAAGGGGATCCTCATCCGCGCCCTCCCCGTGGTTGCGCAATGGCGAAGACTTGACCAAGTATGCCTAGAGCTTTACTTGTATCACACATCGGGTAGCTCATATCATCCTAGTCTTTCACTTCACGATGAAATCACCAAGTTTATGATGTACATACAGCCTACACAACAAGAGATCGATGCTCGCAATGATCTCGTCAATCGCTTCACAGCGCTCATCGCATCCTTTAAATCTAACGCCACCGTCCGTCCAGTTGGATCTTACGTGACAGGTCTTTTCGTTCCAACATCAGATATTGACATGGTGCTGGTACCCAACGACGCTCTGTACTCATCCCCAATATTTGCGAGAACGAAGCTCTCTTCGATATTTTACAAGCTACAAGGGACTGGATTTGCAAGCAAACTGGAAGATGTTTTACAGGCAACAGTCCCTCTCATTAGGATCACGGATAAGAAAACCGGCATCCAAATTGATTTGACCGCAGCGGACACCCACGGAATTGAAGCAACCAAGGCTGTACAGAAGTGGACCAGTGGGGAAGATGCCGAAATCATCAAAATGCTTGTTATGGTAGTGAAGATGTTTTTGTCCATTAGAAAATGTGGGACAACATACACGGGCGGTCTGAATTCTTATGTCCTCGTTTGGATGGTGGTTGCTTGGGTCGAACTTGAATGGAAGGGGAATAAACCGCAGTCACGGCCTTTCGCGGTCACCAGCTACGACGCTGAAGAGATGATTGCTGCCTTCGACAGGTTAGATATCCGAAGATCGGGTTCCTCAGCAGCGCAACACCTGTCCTTACAGTCAATCGCGACCACCTCTTTGCAGCCAGCCTCCAAAAAGAATCGGCCTCCTACCGATTTCGGGAAAATTCTACTTCAATTCTTTCGATTTTATGGCACTCAATTCGACTACTATACGCAAGCCATCAAAATCGAGCCGCGCCCCGCTTATGTGGCAAAATCATTCCCTTTTTCACGATATGTCTCCCAGCGTTATCTGCTCGCCATATTTGATCCTGCTGATAGCTCTATCGACATGGGATCCAAAGCGTACGGCATCAAAAATGTCCAAGCGTCGTTCAAGGAAGCGTATACACTCCTTTCCAATACAGAAAGACAGTATGGTGGCCTGCTGAGACGCGGTAGGCCTAGGGGGCTACTCGGAGATACACTGGGGGGTGATTTTACAAATTTTGAAGCGAAAAGGGCGAAATATTTGAGAGCAGAAGCAGTCGTAATTGCTTCTAAGTCATTTAATTCGTCCCTCCAGCGCAACTCCGCGAATGTGTCCCATAACAGGATGTTCGGATCCCTACACCCTCTCAAGCCAGCCAGCAGCCTCAAAAGAAATACTGGCGGTGCGTTCCGCAACAGTGTGTTCCTATAGGCTCCCAAGCCATCCAGCAGCCTCCAAAGCGATACCAGCGGCGCGTTGTATTGTTATCTACTGTACGGTGTGGAGACTCAAATATAGCATATTCGGAGGCAATAAGCGTCACAATTGCATGTCTTCTTCTGCGTCATGTATAATACTCAGATGTATTGACATATTTTGTAATTGAAGCTAAAAATTACAAGTATCTAACTTACAGATCTACTGCGTGTCATTTGTCGGTGAACAAAGCAAATTTTATTTCAAGAAAAAGGTTGCAGAAAGCTGCGAATTTTTGTATGCACGATATGGTTAGGCATTGGCAAATCTTAGCGTCGAAATTGAATGATGCACCACGATCGGGCTCGGATGCTGTTCTAGGCTGCAAGGCGCCAAACTGCGCAGTCCGCTCGAGTTTCTCGCTATCTCCTCTCTTTCACCCCCTTTCCGTTGCTTGCAGGAAGGTTACGTTCAGAAGTAGTTCTTCTCGGTCTGAAACCCCGCGCAGGCCGCAATTCCATCAAAGTTGCACTCCACCCACCAGTGACCGCAACCTTTTGGCTCCACAGCTCTGCTTTTTTCAAAACCTTTCCGTTGCCAGGCTGGCAGACTGCATCGATAATCGTCAGCCCTTAACAAACCTTTAATCCATTTATTTTCCTCAGCTACTGGTATTGAGGGGGAGGAGATGCATACCTCGGCTAGATATATCATCGTGGTATGCACCATCATAGTACGTGTCTCTCAGCTTCTCTCTTCGCTAAATCCACCAGAACCAATGCAATAGCAACGCAGGTGTCTCTCCACTACCTCATCAGCTTCACGCATGAGTCTTACGGCCGTGCGACATCGCTCTCAAATTTGACATCAAAGTTCGCGCCCGCCGCGGCCGATCCCGAACGCGCAGTAGCGCGTCTGCGAGGCACGGTCGCGCAAGGCACAGCCAACGAGACAGTATTCAGTCTCAACGACGATGACCGCGCGAACGCGACTTTTGTTATCCTATGCAGGAACTCTGACTTGGGCGGCACCATTCAGAGCATCCGCGAAATTGAAGACCGGTTCAACTGGCGCTACCGGTACCCCTACGTGCTGCTGAATGAGGAGGAGTTCACGGAAGAATTCAAAAAGTGCGGTCTATCCCGATTTTTCTACGTTTATGTGCTGAGCGCAATGCATCTAGGCGCATATCGGTTCTGACTCCGGCAAAAATTGAGTTTGGCCTTATCCCGCGCGAGCACTGGTACCAACCGGACTGGATAGACGAAGACAAGGCCAGGGCCGGACGGGAAGCTATGGAAAAGAAGAACATCATTTATGGGGGGAGCGTATCGTACAGGAATATGTGCCGCTTCAATTCTGGAGTGCGCTAGTCTCCCTTCCTTTATACAATTGCAGGACTGACAGTGCCGCGCCTAGTTTTTCTTCAAACATCCGTTGTTGCAGAAATATCGGTGGTATTGGCGCATCGAGTAAGTTTCTTTTCACCTTGAAACGCCCGTCATACAAAATCCTGTCTTCCTTGTGTCTCACTGACGTTCAATATCCAAGGCCAGATGTGCACTTCCACTGCGACATCAACTACGACCCGTTCAAGTTCATGGAGGAAAATAAAAAGGTTTACTGTACGTGTCATCAGGATTCCGTCCTGGCGAAAACAGCTCACTCTTACCGTTATAGCGTTCACGATTACCATGTATGAATACGAAGCGACTATCCCCACAATGTGGGGACACGTCAAGGGTGCGTGTACACGTAACTCTCTCTATTCTCCCCACTAAACTGCAACTTAGATTTTGTGAAGCTACATCCCGAGTATATCGCCAAGGATAACGCATTGGGATTTATGTCAAATAACGGGGGAGATTCGTATAATCTCTGCCATTGTGGGTCCCTCCTTTTTATTTTAGTAGTGCGCATATACTCACCTCTGAGTCCTAGTTTGGAGTAACTTTGAGATCGCCGACCTCGATTTCTGGCGCGCCCCCGCGTACACCGCGTTCTTTGACTACCTCGACGCACAGGGCGGATTTTACTATGAGGTGCGCTCATCATCGACTGACACGATACATAATAAACTGACCATCCGCAGCGCTGGGGCGACGCGCCCGTGCATTCGATTGCCGCGGGCCTCTTCGCGTCCCGGGACCAAATCCAGTTCTTCGAC
Source organism: Hypholoma fasciculare (assembly GCA_016801325.1). NCBI lineage: Eukaryota > Fungi > Basidiomycota > Agaricomycetes > Agaricales > Strophariaceae > Hypholoma > Hypholoma fasciculare. The sequence goes on from JAEKIV010000390.1 coordinate 26,719, forward strand.
GACATCGGATACGAGCACAGCCCATACACGCACTGCCCACAGTCCTCTGATGCCTGGGCGGCAGGGCGGTGTTCGTGCGATCAAGCCAGAAGTTTCGGTGAGCTTTTGCTTAAGCTCTAATTACGTTCAAATCACGGTCGGCTTATCTCGTTGATCCAGATTACGACGGGTATTCATGTATGAGGAAGTGGGACGATTTCACGGGGAAGTAATTTGAGACTTGAGTAATATCGGCGTGCTGCTGTGCTGCTGGAACGTAATAACATCTCTTTTACCAATTATATCTGATATCGCAGAGTAGTAAGTAGATCACCATAGACTCATAGTTTACATATCTATTTCCGGGATTAACTTGAAGTGAAATGCCTATTTAGCGCGGGCAATGTGGCGGTGCTTGACACCTTTCTTTCATTCAAACGCCATCGCGTCCGATAGACCAGTGACTCATTGTTCAGTGTCTACTTAACTTAAACGCAAGGCGTCTGGTACTTCTGTGCTGAAGTTATGGAGGGTTCATCACCTTTCGCCTCTCATCTAGGAACTAATTATGCTGCAACCCCGGAAGAGGCTGCTAAACTCTCCGAGTTTCTCGCTGGTCCAATGTCCAAGCTCAATGACCTTCAAAACGAGATGGAGCGCATTAAAACACTATATGACACCCTCACCGAGCAACATACGGAGCTTGAGAACGAGATTAGCCGCCACCAAGCACTGACGGCCCCCATTCGCCGCCTTCCAGTCGATATCATCCAGGAAATATTTGTGCGGTGCCTGCCGACGGTGCACGACGCCATTATCTGCCCGAAGGAGTGCCCGATCCTCCTGACTCGCATTTGCAGCGGTTGGCGCCACATAGCGCTCAGGACAGCGGAGCTCTGGGCATCGATCCATGTGCCGATCCCGACCGACACCGTCCCAGGGTACTACACACCACCTGCGTGGCCTAGCCCTACGCAGCCGAGTCCGCAATATACATCAGCGATCGCAATCGCGCGGCGCCGCGCACAGGCCATTGATGTATGGCTCAGTCGCTCGGGAGACTGCATGCTCTCGATCTCTGTATACGACCGCGAGCACAACACATCCGAGGAGGTGTACAACATCATCCTGGAGGCGCTGATACCGTTCTCGCGCAGGTGGCGTGTTCTCAAGTGCCAGACGCCGGCAAGAAGCGTCATGAGGATCGCGAGCATCGACCCCAGCGACCTCCCCCGCCTGCACTCGCTCACGATATGCGGGAGCAGCGCGCACGGCGTGTTCCCACCCAGCCCAGGCCTCGTGCCACCGACTGGCGTGGGCCTCTGGGCGAAGAGCGGCGTTGTATGCACGCCAAGTCTCCGTTCGATATCCTACAATAATATCACGGAGGACTTCACGCAATTCCCGCTGCAATGGTCGCAGCTCACGTCGATATCGCTGCAGGGGATCGCATGGCCCGCCGCGGAAGCGATGTCCGTTGCGCGCCTCGCCCACGTCCTGGCGAGGTGTCATTGTCTGCGCTACTGCCGCCTCGAAGTAGCATCTCTGCGACACAGCCCCGGCGCGTCCCCCGACGTCGCAGAAGAGTCCTCACCCACCCTCATCGCACTCCCATATCTGACAAGTTTGATCATCAGTGCAGGCCGCATTGACCTCACTGCGCTGCTCGATGCGCTCGAGGTGCCCGTACTCACGCACCTCGAGGTGCACGCAATCATGCCGTCTCCGAGCTCGCTCCTCGCGCTCCTGCGGCGCACCGCGCACACGCTCCACGCGCTCTCGCTCGACCCACAGGCATTCACCCCCACAGAATTTTTCACGTGCCTCGAGACCTGCGCAGGGCTCACCAAGCTCTCGCTGCTCCCGAATTTCTTCCCCGCGAACCAGGCGTGGACGCCGCCTCCGCTGCACCACAACTGGCCCGCGAGCGCTGGGGGCAGTGCGCCGCTCACTGAAGAAGTCGCGGAGGGACCAGTGGTTCTCGACGACGTGTTCCTGCGACGCGTACTTGTACCCAGCGGCCCTGGGACGGTCCTCCTGCCGCGGCTGACGGCGCTGGTGTGCCATGTTGCGGGGGATTTCTCCGATGCGTGCATCCTGGATGTGATCCACGCACGCCTCGCCGCCGCCACGGGAGACGGGGGCGTGGCGGCGTTGACTTTGTTCGAAGTCGTTTTTTCACGCCCGCAGGAAAATCCGATGGCGGACGCGGTCAAAGAGCTTGAGAGTGCGGGCGTCACCTGCGTGTTGTCGTACGGCCCGCCACTCCCATCGAGTATGCATTCGCCCTCCGATGGCATTGCTCGTTCCAGGACGCCTCTCCCATGGGTGCCGATTTTCTGACCAGATAATTGTATGACTACACAACACAACCCAGACAATGAAAAGAACGCCTCCTAGTATGTATTCTGGTTCATTACATTATGATTCGCTGTTCAATGTACATTTATGCCAATCACCGCAACAGTTGGGTTGGAGTAAAAAAATAATCAAGATCTGGCCATGTAATTGCAGGTGTCAAGGTGAGGGGGTTCTGGGATCAATAACAAACCTGACGGCAGCTCAAGGGTTGGCCGCCAGGCCGTTTTCTTTACTACAATCTATGTAGACAGTTCTGAGTTGTCAGTAAGAGGTACATGGATTCTAAACAAAAAGATTTGATGAGAGTGGGATTCGAACCCACGCCCCGGAGGACCAGATAACCGAGTGAACAGTTAATGGTGGGTATGAAATACCCTAGTCCTTAGTCTGGCGCCTTAGACCGCTCGGCCATCTCACCATGGAGATTGATTTTATGATCATTTTCTATCACCAGACCTGGTCATTTATTATACTCTCTCAAATTGCGCCGACATTTCGATCACACATCAATCACACATGCGCTTTTATAAAAACAAAGTACATCAAGTATTACAAACTGTCAGTCTCTTGGCCGTCTGGACCTTGGAGGCGCTTCATAGTAGCTTCAGAAAATCGGCTCCTGCCACCAGGGTCTCAGAAATTCAAAAATCCCATCAGCAGCCGTGCTTCTCCTCGATGGGAACGGCGTCGTGTAGGATAGCGTACACTTGACGCCCTCCTCCTCAAGGTCATTGATCGCGTGCGCTATCGACTGCCCCTGCGGACGGCCAAAATCAATATGTACTTGGCGCAGCGCCGCCACCTTGCCCAGCGCAGCCGCTGCACGCCGCGCGCAGATCGCGTCGACCACGCCTATGTCGGAGAAGGTACCGAACATATGACATGTAAAAATCGTCAGTCGCGGGAGAATTATTGGCCCTGCATTAGGCATGGGTGCCAGGAGGTCCAGTAGAAAGGCGTCGTCAAGGACCAGCGGTGTATACATTACCGCCTCGTCTGGCAGAGCTGTGTCACCATCGGTGCCGTTCAGGTGCTGCGTTTGCGTCAATGACAGCGAGCGTGGTATTCTGTACCCCTCGTAGAAGTCGCTGCGCAGCGTGAGCTCCGTTAGGTCCGGGCAAGTCTGCAGACATGCGAAGAACTCTTCGCGCATGAAAACATGAGGGGTGAGCGAAAGGGAACGTAGTGTGTACGCGGTGCGGCTGATAAGGGCATGCAACGGTGCGGCTATAGACAAACTCGTGCTGACCTCTAGCCTCGAAAGCATGGGTACGTCAAGGAGGTCGAGCAACGGAGAGAGGTATGTATGGTCCGATTTGATACCGAACTCCTGCAGACGTGGCAGCAGTATAGAGGTGGGCATGCCATCGACGCGATCTTCTGGAAAGCGGGAATCAGGAGGTATATAGAGGTGACAATCGTGCAGTAGGGGGCATGTGGCAAGCAAGCCCACCAGGGACTGGAGGGACATGGTTTCAGAGGCAAACCACCCACCTCCGTCAAGTGAGATGGACGTGACCTGGCCCCAGCGTAGGGGAAAGCGCGCGAAGTTCTCCGTTACATTATAGTATGCAATTGTACGCAGGCGAGGCGCGCGGACGACCCCGCTATCCATCCAACCCCAGACAGTCCGTTGGGGCTCGTCTGCCAAAAGTACGTTATTTTCGAATGTGCCGCCGTTGATAGAGAGTGTGTGGAGCTGAGGCAGGTCGCTGGCGGGTATGTCTGCGATGCGCATGAGCATTGGCGTGGGGGCATCGCACTTGAGAGCTCCCCACCTCCTGCAGAACGGGATCAGGGCGTCGAGGATGATATTATAGATCACCGCAGATGTTTCGTGCTGCTGGTTATGCAGAGAAACGGAGAGCACACACTCCCCTGATCGATTGAACCATTCATTGATCGCTTCCGCCCGACAGTGTGCAGTCGCTATCGCCAATTCATACTGCTTGCTAGGCGAGGCGACGTATCCCATCGGACTGGAGTCTACGTCGTTTGGAATGGGCACGTGTATCGATGCCCATAGTACTGCAGTGCTAAGTGCGATGTTCCGCCAGCCACTGCATATCCGGGTAAGGAGGATAGGACACTCTTCCGGGCTGATAACGGCGTTGTGTGTCGTCGGGAGGCAATTGATGAATATTTCCCTGATAACATCGACGGGCAGGCGGCGGATGGGGGCCATGAGCGCTTGGTGGCGGCTGATCTCGTTCGCCAGCTCCGCATGCCGCAAGAATACTGTAAGCTCAGCCGCCTCTTCGGTGGTTGCCGCGTAGTTTGTCCCGAGCTGTGAGGAAAAGGGCGACGTAGTTTCCATCTTCAGTGTTTCGTTGGGTCGGTGGTTTCGTTCTGGCTTGCATCAAGTAGTATGAGGTCGAGCGGATAGGTAAAGGAGTCACGGATGAGTCACCAGCACACCTTCATCAGTTGGCCGGGTACCACGTTGACATTACCAGCCTGGGTCCTGAGATCGATGATTGATATCAGATGGAAATAGATAAAGAAATCGTGCAACAACTAAAAAAATTTCAAAAAAAAGGTATGCATTACATTGACGCTGTCGATCAACCATCGCCGCGGCGGTATTCGGGGTCGAAGCACACCTATAGACGACTGCGTAGCAGAATGATGCAGACAATCCCAACGTTCGAAGTGCCCCGGGAGGTGTTCAGTGGGCGCGTGAATGTCAGAAAATCGCCTGCGTCCCCCATGATCTCACTTCAAAATCAGAAATCCCATCAGTAGCCGCGCTTTTCCTCAATTTCTCGAACGGTGCCGTGTAGTAAAGCGTACACTTGACGCCCGCCTCCTCGAGTTCTTTGATCGCGTGGGCTATGGACTGCTCTTGCGGGCGGCTGAAATCAACGTGTACTTCGCGCAGTGCCGCCACCTTGCCCGACGCAGCCGCTGCACGCCGCGCGCGGATCGCGTCGACTAACCCTGTGTCAGAGAAGGTACTCGCGTAGAACAGCATCGTCGAGGACCAGCGCTGTGTCACCATCAGTGCCGTTCTGGTGCTGCGTGCGCATCAATGGGAATGGGTGTGGTCGTGGATGCAATGCGTACAAGCCGCCGCGCAGCGTGAACTCCGTCAGGTCTGCGCAGAGCTGCAGACATGCGAAGAACTCTTCGCGTATGAACATATTAGGGTTGAGCGACAGGGAGCGTAGTGTGTGCGCGGTGCGCCGGATAAGCGCATTTACCGACGCGGCAATAAACAAATTCGTGTCGATCTCCAGCTTCGTAACCATTGGCACATCAAGGAGATTGAGCAATGGAGAGAGGTCCATATTGTCCGATTGGATGGCGAACTCCTGTAGATGTGGCAGCAGTATAGAGGTGGGCATGTCATTGCAGTGGTCTTTGCAATAGCGGGAAGCAGGAGAGATATGGATGCAGCAATCGTGCAGCAGGGGGCATATTGCAAGCAGGTACGCCAGCCACCCAAGGGACATGGCTTCAGAGGCAAACCACGGACCGCCGTAAATTTTTATGGATGTAAGCTGACCCCAGCGCAGGGGAAGGTCCACGAAGTTCTCCGCTATGTTGCTGTACGTAACTGTACGCAGGCGGGGCGCGCGGACGGCCCCGCTGTCCATCCAACCCCAGAGAAGCCTCTGGGGTTCGTCTGCCAGAACTATGTCATCTGGGTATGTGTTGCCATTAATGGAAAATGTGTGAAGTTGTGCCAATTCGCTCTCGGGTATGTCTGCGATGCGCATGAGCCTTGTCATGAGAGCGTCGCACTCAAGAGCTCCCCACCTCCTGCAGAACGGGATCAGGGCGTCAAGGATGATATTATAGACGACCGGAGATGTTTTTTTCGGCTGGTTATGCAGAGAAATGGAGAGCATGCATTCCCCTGATCGACTGAGCCACTCTTTGATTGCTTCTGCCCGACGGCTTGCAGTCGCTATCGCCGGGTCGAGCTTGACAGGCGAAAGAGCGTATCCGTTCGGACTGGGGTTGACGTTAATTGGAATAGGCACGTGTATCGATGCCCATAGTACTGCAGTGCTAAGTGCGATGTTCCGCCAGCCACTGCATATCCGGGTAAGGAGGATGGGGCACTCTTCCGGGCTGATAACGGCGTTGTGTGTCGTCGGGAGGCAATTGATGAATATTTCCCCGATAACATCGACGGGCAGGCGGCGGATGGGGGCCATGAGCGCTTGGTGGCGGCTGATCTCGTTCGCCAGCTCCGCATGCCGC
>JAEKIV010000391.1:0-55427 GCA_016801325.1 Hypholoma fasciculare
CAGGTAATATACGCCATCAAATGTATTATATATCACCCCCAGTAATACCAGGGCTCACCGGAAAATTCCTTTTTTGCTGATGCAGACGAGGAAAGCGACAAATAAATCGCCACAGCTTCCGGATTGGAGATTTTTTCTGGGTATAATCGACGGCCGGTTTGTCAGTATCATCGCCAGTAAGGCCATTATCCGAGTCAGACTGCCAAATTATAGCTCGCGTTAGATCGGGGATTAAAGAACGTAAATTTGCACTCACCTCTTCAACTGTGGTGATAGTCGCCCCATTGGTATAAGTAACCGTCGATGAGTGTGATGCAATTCCGTTATGGCTAATGTTGGAGTTGACCCAGGTCGATATATTATTGCTTGTTCCAGTCGTGACAACGGATGGGGTTTGGACATGAATTGGAAGAGTGGGGCCCATAGTCCCGTATTGAGACCCATAGAAGGTTGTAGGAAATCTCGGATGGCCATCGTAACCTGGACCGAAAGTCCACTGTCGTGCTGTATTTGTGTGCCCAATGTATTCTCCGCTTTCTCCATATATATGGCCATTTATGATGCTATACGATGTTTAACCAAAATTTAAATAGTAGTGCGATCAAGAGAACTAACCTGTTTATGTTGCCACTGTTTGAACCAACGGTATTCATCAGTTGGCTTTCGAGCACTTGGACATACAATCCAATCAAGAAGACGATGACTTACCTATTGACATTGTTGTTATTAGAGTTTGAGCTGATCGAGTAAATTCGTTGAGCCATGTTCTTGCTTATGCTTTGATGATCGCGAGACTATAGAGTAAGAGGATGCAGTGCTGTGGTAGGTAGGCCGTGAGTGTCTATGTGGGGTATGCAGCGTAGAATGTAATATAGGCAGCAGTCCGGGGAAAGTCGAAGAGCTTTATATAGTCAGCTGAGCGTCATTGATAGGCATCTTTGTGGGCGGTCCCAGCGCAAACTGCGTTGTTACGTAAATAGAAACAAAAGAAAAAGAACAAATACATCTCTGCATTCGAAGAATATACCGTCGGTTTGTTTCCCTCGGTTGCTAAGCTATGAGCGTTGTTCAGATAGATGCTTTTATGTAGTTTTGGTCATTATGGTGCCAACCAGCGATGGCCGGCTGCTGGAAATGAATATCTTCACTGCGACCGCCACTCGAGCGCCCACAAACCGGGAAATGCCACTCCGGGAGGGGGAGTACTCTATTTTGATAGTAAGAGTCTAGCAATGAAAAGGCGGTCGTATTTTCAGTGAACCACCAAAATACAGCAAACATATGTGTGTTGTCAGTGGGCCATGCTGTGTCATACTATTACGTAAAACATGCAATGGCCACCATATACTTTGTTACTTACAGTAGACTACACTACTTGCATAGACAATTTAGTGTAGTCCTACAATCACGCCCGATAGTGCCATCAAACTCGGGCGCTTAACTCTCCTACTTAGGCGCTCGGTGAAGATAAGATGGATCATTGATCCCTCTCATCATGACGTACTTGCAGCAATATGCCATTGTGTTCACAGCCAACATTTTAATATACAGCATTTCAATACAAGATCATACATGTCCTGCAGAACTCCACCACCTAGTTATACACTATACAGGTTGATGACTTCACGATTTTTTGTAAATCAACAAATTGGCCCTTTTCGATAATCCGATAGCATCATTGGTCGTACTTACAAGCATCAACAAATCAGTTTCCAGCCGGGAGAATTCCGGTACGACCAGCGGTGATCCCGTGGAAGTGATGGCGCTGTCCTGTGACGGGGAACATAGAGCCCGCGGGGAAGCTCAAGGGTGTACCATAGACGGAAACATTAAGAGATTCGAGGTTAGCAACGGATCCATCAGCCTAAGCATAAGATAATCAGCAAAGTAAGAGATATATAGTTGACGTCTGTATAAACGCACCTTCTGAACCCTCCAGTGGAGCTGGTTTGTGAGGTATGGCTCGACGATTCCAGGCTCCAGGGATGGCAATTCGGCGTGGCGCAAAATATATTGGGTAAGATGCACAAAGCCCTCGACGACGATGTCGCCCTGGTTGCGGCAGTTCGCGCAATGCCCGGCGACGCTGTTGACGAACGCGTGGTGGGCGCCGACGAAGTGCGGGCTGACGTGCCACTCCTCGGGGTTCTCGGGAACGCTGCCGATGAAGAGGAGCACTGAGAAGGAGGATCCGAACTCGTATTTCTTGAACTCGATGCGCGCGGTCCAGTCGTAGGGAGCGTGCTGGCCGGGGCCTAAAGGCGTGGCCGAGACGTGCGCGTGAGGCTCTGCCGCGCCTGCTGGCGCAGCGGGAGCGGGAGCAGCAGGGGCAGCGGCGTGGGCCGGGGCTGCCGCAGGTGCGGGTGCAGGTGGCGCGGGTTGGGCAGCAAGGGAGGGCGCGCTCTCGAGCGGAACATTGGCTGCAAGGGCAGCAGCCGACCCATCGGCGGCTGCGGCATTGAAAAAGCCGAAAACCGACGATCCGTAGAGACGATTCACGGCGTTTCCGATGGCGCTCTTAACAGCGGCGGGGTTGCCTAAATCGAGACCGTTGAACTCGGGGTAAGTGTATCCCAGTTTTACAGTGTCGGTCGTGCCGCTTGAGGCCCAGAAAGTGGACTGGCTGTTCGAGAATGGAGTCAAAGCTTGAACAGGAAGAGTAAGTCGAAGTTGTCTGAGAAAAGAATAGGAATACATACGCGTTGCCTGATCAACTGGAGCCTGCGGGGGGAGGATAAACGTGCCGTCTTCAGAGTCGCCTTGACTAACCCAGACGTTCGGGTTCAGAGCGGACCAGAGAGCTAGCAACCTGTCGACGTTGGTGTGATGCAAAAAGAAAATAGGGTCCATTGCTACAGAGCTCTGCGATGAGAATCTTTCTCGGTACTTTTGAAAAACCACTTACCGGCTACAGATGGGTCAGCCATGTGTCCGTTCCCACCGACATCAACGTGAATTCCGTCGTGAATGGCTTCGAGACTGTTACTCGTGCTTCCGCCATCCCCGACTGTGTGGTTACTGAAGGCGGCCCAGGTATGAACACGTGAAAGCATGCTGTAAGTACTCGTTGTGATGTCCGATTGCGCATTGCGCAACACACTGCAGTCGAAATGTCAGTAACAGACAGATATAATCTGATTATCCTTGCACCTTCTGAGCCGCGTAACGTTGTCGGTTGCGTTGGGGCGCGAGCTGTTCGGCTGCCTGAGCGTCGTAGGCCAATGGCTGTAGGGCGCCGGGAACGATGGGTCGATTGGGTTGAAGCGGTAGTGGTAGAGGGGGTTGTCGACGGTAGCCTTCTGTCCGTTCGGCGCGGTGATCGACACCTGCTTCAGAGCGATGACCTCGTCTGGGGGCACAGCATTCGCAGCCCAGTCCCAGTATGGCTGCCGGAGGTCGGCCGCAGCCTGTATCCATGCAGCTTTGTCGGCGGTGGTATACGTGGCTGCGATGGCCGCAGCATGTCCTTGGATGATTTGCTACATAACCATCAATGACGAGATGAATTTACATGTCAACGCCGATGTGCTCACCTCATAGAGCAGGACGTATGGTCGGTGCCATGTCGGGAACAGGACCGATCCATGCGTGCAATAGCCTCCCCACTGGTTGTTTGGGTCGAATGGCTGATCGCCAGTGACGCCGTCCCATGGGACGTACGGAAGGCCGTGGATGCCTCCGACCTGGAAAAACGATTGAACGTTGTTTTGATTTGTTGCGCTCATACGTTCTTGATAGAAGTCAGTACATGTCTTGCCCGATGTTACTGGCGACGGTACTCACGAAGAGCCTGGACGTAGAGCGAGAAGAATTTATCGTTCTTGACGAAGGTATTGATTTCGAGGCGGTTGGCGGTGCCCGAAACGCCGGTGATGATAACTTTCGACATTTTGGAGAGCGTAGGAGATGCTTTGCTGTGGTCGATTGAAGGTCAAAGGACTGGCGATTCGCTCCATCGTCTTTGCCTTTTAAGTTTTCCAGATGCCCGATAGTGAAGGGTTGAAGGAGCGGACTTTACGTGATGCATTGAGCCGTATAAATAGGACTTGACGTATGTAGTCATGAACGGCTCGCCGGCGAATGGAACTACACCCAGAATTATGGCAGCACCTCCCTTGAGGCGAGGCAATTGTTAGAACCTATAGGTGATAATCGATAATCGCTGACAATGTTGGGTCAGTAAAGCTTTTTTCGTCGAGTTCTCTTCTGCAAGAATGTACCTTGACAGACGAAATGAAGCAGGCAAGTTGACCTTGGGGAAGAGATGGTTTATCGACGCCACTTGCGATCCATCTAATCATGTCTTCCTTCGAGCATTTGTGCAAGCGGTGACTTCGCTCGCGAATAAATGAACGAATCATGCAGGGATTCGGATGCAGCTAGGCGTTGAGACTGAAGGAACTGCTTCAAGCGTCTTGAAACTAAGGCAGCATGTAACGAGTTGGAGACAGTTCGAGCCGTGCTAGAGGCCGCAGGACGCATTCTACAGCCAGTCCATTGAGGATGGGGCGTATGTACCACCAGGAGGCCATAACTGTCAAGACACTTCATGTCCGTCGACATCAGTGCCCACGTTCAGATTTGTACACGTACGAATCATTCTGGATGCAAAAGAGCGTACCCAAATACAACAGCCAAGACATCACCAGACCGATATGGACAAGATATGGACGTTATTTGACTCCAGTTCCCCGGCCAGTACGTTGTCTCCATCAAAAGCCACCATAAATATCAACATCCAAACGAAATGAATGCAACTGTGATGGAGTCCGTCACCAGAACCCAAGTCTTCTCTTCCTAGGGCCGACCAGGATATGCATCATGAAGAGATCATGGGGTACCGAGGAGGTCGGCGGACTTCGTACCTCAAAATAAGCAGGTAGTTCGGGGCTACCGTTCTTGCTGAGGATACTTTGGCCAAGTTTAGGAGAGCGTCGTGGTGAAGACTGAATGGTACTTGCAGTGGTAAGGGAGGTTAAGCTTCCTGCTATGTTTCGAAGGAACATATCCGCGTGAACACGGCAAGCATGAGCGTTCTGACATCAAAAGTGTAGTGAAAGCGCCAAGCGTGCGCACTGTACTGGACGATGTTGATGGGATCAATAACGTGATGCAGACATGTTCAGAATTCGCGTTGAATTCGACCCCTTTTCGAGGGACTTACCAAGGACTTACAGTCAATTTGAAGCGTTTGCGAATCCGCAGGATGATAATCCATAACTCTGAAAGGCAGCAGGTTTCGGCCCAGAGTCATGTTCAACTTTTCAAGTAACTTATCACGAACTGGTCCAATCATACCCCGACGGGCTTACCGACTTCTGTAGCTCGGAAATGATCAAGTTCAATTAACAGGATGGAGTCTTACGATCCGCTGAGCTTATAGTATTAGTGAGGGACCGAAAAAAAATGTGGAGTATGGAGTATAGAGTAAGCACCGCGATTCTGCAGATCAATGAATGCATCACTTCTGTCTCCCAAGATCTCAATTCTTGACCCTCTCCTGCTTCGAAATCCCCGCTCGCTCCAGGCGCAGCACATACGTATCCCCAAGTGGCGACCCAGAATGAAAATCACCATTCCCTGCGCATGGTCGACGTAAAATCATATTCTCGTTTGGGTGTGCTATAGTGTACGCATACGAGGCGCCAGACTCTTCCCTGGAATATTGCAAATGGAAAAAGTTATCGGAGACGCAGTCCTGGCAGCAGACTGCGTCCTGCTGAGGCTTCCGCACGCGCGCTTTATCGGCGCCCCCATCTTGCCGTTGGTGCTCGTCCTGGGAGATGCCAACCTTTCTAAGCTGCTCCGCCGCCTGCTCCATTTGCTGCTGGGCGAGTGCCATCATATCTTGACGACGGCCCTGCCGGGAGCCGGAGAGGAGGTCATATCTTGGCCATTCCGCATACTGGGTATACGGCGGTGGCGCTGCATTTGCCGCTTGGAGCTGGAGTGACTCAGTATACTGGATTCCGGCGAAGATACTGAGCGTACAAATGCTATCCATGGATTGTATGGCTTGTAGCATTTCCGTTGCTGAGGTGCTTCAGAACGCACTTTCTCGTGCTTCTGCGAGGGAATATTTTAAATGAATGGAGATTTGGCCTGGAGGGTAAAGAACATACGCTTCCAAGTGATGCAGCGGAACATGGGGCGCGCATCTCTGACCGAGGTAAAGAAATATCCCTTGGCTTCGTGTATTCCGACGTGATGAATGTAAGATAGTTAAGGAAGGGCGAGAAATCCCCAACCCGCCTTTAACATAAATCGAACATGGGCAAAGATGACCGCAGAGCTGTCGGACTCGAATTCAAATTGAGGGGGCCCTCTGCTCAAGTCGATCAAATGCGGGCTGCGCAGCAGCTGTCGTCAGCAACGCGGCATAGCCTATCCGACAGGCTTAAAGTCAATTCATCGAGGCTTGAGTTATTTCGTTGAGCAAAAAGCCATATAACTGTGCACATGTTGAGTTCAACTTCGGTCAGTGGTGGCGCAAAACTCCACACTGCCTCGAGCTCGGGATTGACTCAACTACACACCTTTATGGCACACCACAAACTACATCGTTCGACCCGGTTGAGTCATATAAAGTGGTCAGTGGTCTTCGAAAACGATTGTCACTCATATTTGCAATGTGAGGAAAAGGAATAAAGTTTAATCGATTGATTCTTCGTCACTTCAGAGGAGCCCAGTTGATGACATTCCTGGGGGAACGATGAATGTGGTTTGAAGTGCAACGCGGCCGTCGTTGACAATCGACAACCACAGCCTCGGTATTAGCCGATTTTGACACTGCCACCGCCAGTCTCGGAACATTCCTTTCCGAGTCCCGACTTTGTTCTTCAACTGCTTTGGGCATCAAAACTCCAAAAAAAATCGTTAAATCCAACAGTCTCATATGGAGAGCATTTGCCACTATTGAACTTGCATTTCAACCTTCTGACACTGTCTATATCCTGTCTCCGCTTTGGCTACTACTAAAATGGGCGAGACCGCAAGCTCGTTTGCCAGAGTCGATTTATCCATTGTTTATCCACCCAAGGCAAGTTTTCTACCAGTCTGTGACGGACCTCAATGCCAACAAATATTCCCGGTGACAACTGTCGCCTACCATTACAATTAACTTGCGACGATTCATGCACTTATTACGAACTTTCACCAGCTAGACGAATCGCACCATTGAAATTCCTCATCTGCGCCTTCGAAATTCCACTTATGGTACCTGCGGCCTCTATCCACTGAGAATGATTTTGCACCTCCGACTCCTCACATGCAAATTTTCGATCGCCCCGCAAACTAGTCGAGGACGTCCATTCTGCCGAGTTCCACATTGAATGGCTAATAAAGAGATGCGCCCGCTTTTCGGCGGGGATTCTGCTTCTTGATCTGTCCGACTACGACTCCAGCGCTCTCGGAGAATTCGACATTTTCAGCCAACCAAAGGATCAGCTTTACCGGCTTCGCTTCATCCTTCCTCAAGACCTGCCACGCGCTACGAAGTGCAGATGGCGTCCAAGGAATCTTATCCCGATGACGCGAACGACACTTTTCGCCATGGTCAAGGCATCACAAATGCTCCTTCGCGCACATCCAAATACGCAGCTCACTTCTGGATGCGTACATGTATGCTGATTCTTCTATGGGCTGTTACATCGACGTCAATCGGCTTAGGTGCGTATTCTTCTCTTTTTCGGTATTTATATGTCTTATTTCTGAGCTGTACAACTCTCGCAGGATTCTGGGCTGCGAACGTCTCCATACACAATAGAAACACCCTCCTATCAGCATTCAACCCGCCTGCTGTAGTCTGGGTCAACGTCAACAGTGAGCTCGACCCTAGCTCCCATGACATACCGCGCTGATCCACCCGTGCTCACAGACATATACACCTCCGCGACGATCACCGTGGTCGGCTTCTGCGTGCTGTGGATCGTACTCGTATTCGCCATTGCGGTAAACTTCGTGTTCGCGAAGCGGCCCTACAAGTTCCGCGGCTTCGCGTGCACGATCATCGCGCTGTGCATCTGGACGCTTATCGCCGGCGCGGCGGAGACGTGGTTCTTCGCGCGCTCGGGCACGCAGCTCATCGTGACCATCGACGGCGTGCGCATCTCGCAGGCAGACGTCAATGCGATTCTGCTCGCTGCGGGCATCCCACTGCGCTACCGCAGCTCCATACACTGTGAGTCTCCCGCCATCGCCCGACGCGAACGAGAGCTATGCTGACTTGCCGTTCACCACTCCCTAGGGCGCGTCGTGATCGCGTTCATTTGGATCAACTTCTTCACCGGGATTGCGACCGCGACCATCCTCTTCGCGGGGGACAGCGAGGCAGCGCACGCCGCGCGCATCCAGAGCATGGCGAGTGCGACGACGGTGTACACGGACAAGAGCGGCCCGGGGGGCAACAGCGTGAAAGCGCGCGGCTCGAGCCTGGAGCTGGGCGCACGGCCGAGCCTCGAGCGGCCGCCGCCACGCTCGCCGCTGCGCGAACGCGGCGACAAGGGTGGGCGGGACGCCGATATTCAGGAGGTCCCGCGCCCGGAGGGGATCCGACGCAGCTTCTCGGAGGGCGGCGAGGGCGATCGGCTCGTCGATGTGAGCTTGGATGCGCCGACGCCCGCCGTGGCGATGAAGCCGCTGGACCTGGGGCTCAGTCGAACGAGCTAGATGTGTGCCATGGACTTGCGTTGGAATGCGGACCGTGTAGATTACGTCTGGTGTCCTATTTCGGAGGTTTCTTTTTACCCATTTCTCAGACCTTTGTATATCAGATTTTTTTTTCGCTTCTACTTTTGGTTGTATTACATTGTATTGTACTTGACCATCTTTTGCACGAAAATTCGGAGTAATTATTGAGCAGCACACCTTTCGTCTTCCATTGTTATCGAAACAGGACCATCGTGTTATCGTCGTACTTCGCCAATGTGATCTAAAGGTGTGCCGTATCAGATACTTATCATTTGTTAATAAGAAAGTACAGTATTCGCGCTCCAAGATTACAAGTGGAGCGCTTTGAGTCATACCAAATTGAACTCATCGATAGCACCACTCCGCTTTCATATCCCTGCAGTTGACCTTCTAGACCCTTTTTACAGACAATTATCCTAAAATAGGTTCTAACTTCTCTGGAATCTAATTAGACTATTATGGTAGGGAAGTCATTAGTCTGCTAAGAATCAGGGCATGATGCCCACCCTTCTCCGGAAGCTTGCCTGAGGATCTGCAGAAAACCCTGCGAGGAGCATGTGCCACTGTTTTCTCAGCGGCACGACATGAGAACGTTTACGCGGTTCACTCTATGAACGGGTTCTATTGATGATTATGACTCACATATAGCGGGATCAATGAATCAGTGACAAGGACACGTCAGTGCGCAGCCCGCGTTAGGCGCGCGTCGGCGGCGGGAGGTAAATCGATGGCCCGGATGGACCCCCATTCCACGATCATCGATCAATGGTTAAGCGCCCAAGACCCTGTCCGGACCATTCTAGCTCCCCCTTGAAAGAAGACATCACGCGGTACCTGTAAACCTTTATCTTTTCACGACCTTGTCACTTCTTCAATGGATGCGCCTCGTGAATACAAATGCCACCACGCGCGTGGAATCATGTCCGTGTCATTTCGTGTCACCGGACTAATATTAGGAATTGGTAAAGGGAGGCGCGCCTCAGTTTGGCCTCGGTGAAACAAAGCGTGCAGACAACGTGTTGGAATTTGAAACTCGGGGATCGGGTGCGCGAGGTGCGAGTGCACTGCGGCGTGTCCGCCGTGTGGCTGGTGGACTGGAGCTGGCCCGGGCAATGCATGTATGAGTATCTGCCATTGTCATTTCCAATCAGAAAATCTGACAGAAAGGCGGGAGATTGCTATCGCACACGACTTGTCAATTTACGGTGTTCTGCACACGAAGTTTTGAAGGAGGACTCGGGACCTCGGCAGTTCACTGGGAGCCCGTGGGTCCATAGAACAAGTTGTACGAGGGATGAATATGATTTCTCTTCTGGTTTACTATTCTTACCTCTTCTTCAAATAAGGCCTTTTCAGGGTGATTATTGCGACGAGAAAATGATACACGATATAAGAGCACAAATAAATTGACATGACTCGGATTCGGAGTTCCGCACCCACTGCCGGGAGTTTGCCGCGAGTACAATGTTAGCTTCTCGGACGATATATCGAAGATGAAGCCTGTGAGTCACCGTACACTGCAGCTGCGCCGTAACGAGACGAGGACCCGATCGCTCAATTCAATATTTAATATCATGTACTAGAGTAGTACTTGATGATGTGCAGACGGCGTAGATATGTCGACATCCTTGGCGAGATAAGGCAAATCAGCCAAACAGGGCGACCTTCTAGCGGGAATTTTAGAGTGTTTGTGTCCATTTCCATCCTCAGTCTGGACTTGTTTGGATTTCGCCTAAGGGAAAGTGAGCAGATATCCCAATTTGGACATTACGAGGTGCGTCACGACCCGCGCGGTCGTCCAACTCTCCCTCTTCCCCTATCACCCTTTCTTGCCACCATATACAAGGAGTATGATATTCTGTCGCTAATCTCAGTCGAGCTCCTTATCACCTCTTTCACGACATTCATAGCCACTCCACTCCTACCACACCAGGCACACCCGACCTACGCCACCACTTGGGGGAGGGGACGGAGCACACTGGAACTCTGGGGATAAGGGCAGCAGCGCGAGGCCATGTCCGATGAAATCCAGAAGGCAGACCAGATAGCCTTCCACTTCTATACGAAGCTGTTCTATGCTGTGCACGATGCGCGCGCGACGGAGGGAGCCAGGCCACAGGCCAAAGTCGACAAATGGGTGCGCAGCACATAGCTCTACGAGGGAGCCCGTACTGACCTAGCCGTGGTTCAGTTCAACTTGGATACGCCTGACTGTGATCTCTTCACGCGGGAAGCGCGCGAGCCATTTCGCAGCATTTCCCTTACATCGCCGACGGGGCCACCACCACTCGAAATCGAGGTGCTACTCGCTATTCCAGAACTTGCGTCAAACCAGGTCCTCGTATATGCTCCACAGGATGCCCCTCGCGTCAAGGTCGACCCTGCATTCAGTTTCATCCTACTCGAGACCTGGACATTGTCAGTGGACCTCTACCGTAGTGGGAGGGCTACACCAGACGCCGGGGTAGACGTCGCGCTGCCTACCATATACAAGCACGGAATCGTGCTATTCAGGAGCCTGTACAGTCTTCTGAGGGTCATGCCTACATGGAAGTTCTACAAACGCCTAAAGCGGCGCACCGGAGGTGTTATTCGGAATGGCAACCTCGCCATCCAGCTGCGAGTGCGGCCGCAGGGCGCACAGGCGGCAAGTCCGGATGTGCTGCGCTTCAGAGTACCGCCGTCGCCTTCGCACTCAGCATTGGAGACACAAGCCCACGCGTTCGCACCCGTTCCGCATCTCCTCGGTACATTCTCACTACGTGCCGAGTACCTTGCTTCCCCTCAGTTCTTCCAGCTCGACGAACGTGAAGCAATACTATCATCCGGGTTCCTATCATTTGACCGCCACGTCGATGGCCAACCAGCATTCGTCCCGACATTAGAACGACACAAACAACGAGACTCGATTAGTGGATCTAACTTGAATGCGCCGGTCGCAGGTAGCCCGCCAAGGGCAATTGGAATGGGGAGAGCCTCGTCTACTGGGAGTACAGTAAAGGGCGGGACTAGCGGTGGCGTTAAGGAGCACAACACCAGTGTAGCGGAGCGTTTCCTTATCCCTTCGCGGGTGGCGAGTGTAGGCATTGGTCCCAGTGCGAGCACGGGTTCTACTGCGCTTATCCCGCCACCGAGACCATTCCCAGCAATGACGAGTGGCAACGCGACTATTGCGAATCCTACACCGATCTCCAACCCGGCCATCACATCTGCCTCTGGCCTGGCAATAAACCGCCTGCGGAAGGAGAGTTTGAACTCGTCCACCTCATCGTCGGCTTCTGCACGCGATCCAGTTGTACACATCGGCCGGTATAATGCGACTACACCCAGCCCCAGTACTATCCCCCTTAGCAATGCAGCGGCTGGAACCACTTCTCTCTCTTCATCTCCCTCCGGCGGCGTGCCCATCCGCCGCCCGGCCATTAACCCTGTTCACCCATTCAAGTCCAACACACTCTCGAGCGCCGGTGGCTCGTCGCCCAGCATGTCCATCCGCCAGGGCGGAGGCGGCTCGCCCGCCACGATGCCCCTCGGGCTCCCTAGCTCGCTCGGGCGCGAGATAGCCATCGGGCCCGCGGGCTCCGGAGCACATTCGCGGCACACCAGCTTCAGCAGCAGCGGCATGCAACCCTCGCCCGTGATCCCCGGCGCACGTCTGCCGCCACTGACGACCGCGAACATGCCCGCCACCGCCAGCAACAATGCCTGGCCCTCGCCGCCGGGACACGCGACGACGTTCGCGCCATCGAGCCTCGGCGCGCTCGCGTCGGACGGCCCGCGCTTCGGCGGCCGTGGGATGAGCACCGAGCGCGAGGGAGCTGGCGCGCAGGAGCGTGATAGGCGGCGCAGCGTGCAGGGCGTGTACGGTGTGGGCGCAGGAGGCGGCGAACCTGCCTCGGGAGACGGGCCGCGGGGCCAGCCGGTGGCGGTGCCTATGCAGCCGCGCCGGCGCTTTGAGAGCAGCTTCGGGCACCGGTACGCGGGGAGCGCGGGCGGCAGTGTGGGCAGCGGAACGAGCGGCGGCGGGGCGGGCGCAAGTCCGGGCATGGGCCTGGGGGGTGGTGCGGTGATGGGCGGACGGGTGGGGACGCCGGGAAGCATGCAGAGCAACGATGGGAGTGGGCCGAGTGGGCGGGGGACGCCAGGGAGTTCGCGTGAGGTGAGTTATCGTGCTGTGATTTGTGTGCTTTCGGTGTGGCTTGTGGTTTTGCTTTCTTGGATCCGTTTTTTTGGATCATTCGGCATGGCCATGCTGCGCCTTCGGTGACGATGATCTACAAAATGAACGGGCTCCAGCGGAACGTTGTGGCCTGCAATGGAGGGGGCCATACATTTCCATGCATCATGTACGGCTAGCCACCTCCTAACATTGGGGTGTGCTGCGGACACTCCACCGCTCTTCTGGCTGGCTTATATATCAGATGGGGGCTCATACTCGGGACTCGTTCCATTCATTCTTCTTCCTGGTTCGCTCCCTCTATTGATTGTTTCACGACTTCGAATGGGTTTCCCAGCTACCTCATTGCAACTGCTCGACATGGATTCAAGTACTGACACACTTTCTTCTGCGTCATCACAGGCGTTTGGTTCGAGGATGAGCCCACAGACAAGCACACACATCCCAAGCGAGGACAAGGAGATTAGCGTCTTCGTGCAGGACATCGACGACCGCAAGCCGCTCAGCGGGCGCACCAAAGAACGCCTCGACCGCCAACAGACACTGCAGGCGGCGGACTTTACAAGTGCCGCTCTCAAGGGCAAAGGTCGCGCGTACGACGCACCTGGGCTCTCGGGGTCCCCGCTCGAGGGCCCATCATCTCCGTTGTCGCCTCTCTCTGGAAATAGGCTCGTGACATCGCCGGACGCCATGTCACCCCCGGCCGCCCAGCCGCCAACTGCGGCAGAAACAGCGTATCTCCTGTCGACGTCGCCCCAGCGTGGCCCAATGTTGACGAGCGAACAGGAGATTGACGAACGCCTGCGGCACATGAACGAGGCGTTCCAGCGCAGTCTTGAGGGCATCGGGGAGGGCAGCGTGCGGCGGAAGAAGACCCGGGAGGCGCTTGCCAACGCCGCAAGCACTGCCGCGAGCGAGCAGGATGCAAGTCGGACGGGTCAGGCAGCCCCAGCAACGACGGACAGCCACCGCAACGGCTCGCAGCGCTCCACCTCAGGGTCAAGCGCCACTGCCACCGCGACGGCCTCCGTGTCCACCGCTGCGCCGCCAAGCCCAACCGCTCCCGCTCCGCCGCGTAGCCCAGGACCGGCGCCGCTTGCCATTCCCGCCGGTATGCGCCTGGGGACCGCTTTCCCCAGCCGCGGCGCGCTGGCCGACCGCGGCGACGCAAATACTCCCCCGTACGCCACACCGGGGCTCGGGCTCGGGCTCCCTGCTCGCGCGCGGCGCACATCAACGAGCTCGAGCACGATGGGCGCAAGTGAAGTTGGCGCGAGCCAGGGCTCGGAGGAGGTGATTGGGAGGTTGGAGCTCGATGGTGAACGCCGGCGATGGGGGTATGGGTTTGCGCCACCGTAAGATGTGGGTTTCACTTTTCTTGCTTGGATTCTCGTGTTTCTTTCTGTGCAGTCTTTTCTCTCTGCCCTTCTACTCTTTTGTGTTTCCACACTGTATCTCTACTTCTATGTATCTGTCGCTGGGCCTCTCGGCATCCTTTCTGCCTAGTTTCTCATTTTTATATTTTCATTCCCATTCCTCGGTCTTCATTCAATCTGCTTTTATTCAATCTGCTTCATTTCCTATTTTCTGTGTTTCTTCCCATTGACATGTTCCGGCTCACGCTTCTCACGTAACATATTACGACTCTTTTCTCTGGTTGGCAGTGTCATGAGTCCGCCCCTAGGCTACTCTGTTCGCGCTATTTACACACTTCCTCTACTCACTGCTCATGATACACCCTATCCACCTATTTCAAAGACATGGACTCGGAAGTTTTAGGTCCGCAATGATCATTTTGGGTCCTCTTTCGAGTTCTATTTCCCTGTCACTGACCTTCGGTTCTGGTTGCGCATCACAGTCTCCTGACGGTCTAGATATCCAAGCAAAGAGCATAGCCCACGTAGCCAACAGCACTGTTTGGCTGAGCTTCAGTTGCGATCCACGACATTGAGAATGTTGAGCTGCTCACATGCGATAGGTCCCACCCATGTTACGTTCGCGATTGCCTTTGCAAGGTCGCACTGAGTAATGATGAGCGTCACGGAAGGCTCAAAACCCATGCTATATAGAGGGCCCAAAGTTTCTGGCTGCGAACATTCTTCAAAAAGCACTTCGTATGGAGCAGTTCTTTGTGCCGCCGAGCCCTTGTACCCTATCGTCGCGGCCACGAGTCAGTTGCTGATACGGAGAAATTGGAGCAGGTATAAATACAGGGCTTACAGCTCATGAATACGACGAGAATAAGTGCCTCTGCGATGACTGTCTGCGCGCTATGCCTCGGTTTCGAATTTGATTGCGAATTACCGGGTTTCAGCCGCCGGTTTGCGTCGCGCCTGAAATAGAACTGGGTAAATCTCGGAGGCCCTCTCGGTCCTTTCCAGGCGAAGGAGGACCCAAGCGGTGACGTACATGAGGTGTATGGATAACGCGATTATTCCCCAAATAACGCTGGCAAGTGACCAGCATGTGGCTGTCGAGAAGTCGAGGAGGTGATGAGCAAGGCGTTTTATAAAAATAGCCCAGTGATACTCACTGTCGAATGTAGGGCTAGATTGCGTTGCGTATAGAAAGACAAGGAGCCCGTGAAGAGCAGTATTTGTCCATAGACCGCATAACGCGAAGACTGTATAACGGAGGATTATCAGTAAAGAAATAAGGTGATTTATGTGGAAAGCAGCTCACAAAAACAAATCTCGTCTAGTTCTCCGAGGCGGCAGAAGACATTTGGCACCATCCTGTGAGTTGTAGGAGTACCACATCGTGAGCATGGGCGCCAGGTGGCCTCTTCAATGAGCTCCGATCCGCGATTGACTGAAGCGGGATGTAGAGAGGACATTGGGGTCAGACTGCCTACGCTTTAGACGAAGTGTATTAGTTATAGTCTTTAGAGTTGTACAGTTGAGTATATATAGAGTCCGCGACGTGGCATTCCGAGAGCAAAATTAGCATATCGTGTATACTTGAAGACCTCCACTTGAGTGAGTAATTTGCCAAGTAATATCTCCAGACGGTTAATTATCGTTGATATGTCGAAGAGCCAGGAGCAAGTCGAAGCAAGGTGATCGGCTCAGCTGGTTATAACACCAATGTGCTCTGTCCTAATAATAATTGTATTGCGAGGGATAATATCAGGTGGCATCGTACGCAGTCCTTAGAGTTTTCATTCTCCTGACAAATTAAAGACTTCGTTCAAATAAAATAATTTGTATAGATGAATGTCTTCGACTCTTCAAACATGTTATTCCTCGGCGAATGATTTTATTTATTACGTCGTGAATAACACTGTATTTTAGCAAACGTTCTACTACAGCAGAAGCGTCATTTGATGGGCGATGACCTTTCATTTTCACCTCCATCATAACCAGAAAAATAGTGCACAGCGGCAAAGCGAAGTGCAGACGTACGTAACTACATAGCCGAGCATCAATAGAGTAGTTCGTCAGAAGTTGAGTCGCCAAGCCAATTCCAGAGGTTTATACAATTCATAATCGAATACGCACGAATCATAACTCTTGTATATGCTAGTAGCAAAAATGTGCGCGCAGTCACTCTACAAGGCTAGTATTAATGACAAACTGAGGATTGACGGCTATGTTGCTGGTGATGCCAGAAGATCAGCCAGATGGCAGAGATATTTTTATAGTACTTAGCGCGGTTGTGCCTGACCGGCCTGGGCCCTAGTAACCCAGTGACCACTCGACGCGAATGTGGTTTTTTGGCCGTCTCAAGTTTCTTCAATTCTCTCCTTTCAGCAGAAACGGCACCGGCTACCGTATACTTTCAACGCGCTCAAACATCATGCCGATCGCCGGACACCTCGCTCAAATCTTCACACCCCTCACTACGCTACTCGCACGTATACGAAGCAATGCAATTGTGTACCAGCAGCTAAGACTGCCAGCTAACTCTGAGCTTCAAGAAAAACCATCCTCGAGCTTGTGGACACGCCACTCGTTATACTATTGTGAGTCGCCAAACATCAGGATGTTGCTCCTGAAAACAATCGCCATCACTTGGTCGTCGAATGAACCCTCTTTAACAGGCATATCTTTTCTATCCAACATCCTTCTAGTTATCTGCAGCCTCAGCGGATATGTCATTTCCAGCAACAGGGACTCGGACCATGAAACTAGAAACTGTTCGGCCCTACTGCATTCGCGACGTTGTTTTCACACTGACGTCCCCCAGGTGCTAGATTTACCATTGTGGGCATCTACGCGCTGCCCACCGTGACTGCCACAGGATTTCTGTGAGCTGCATTTCCCCAAATTACTGCCTTTCATGTTCTTACAAACTTTGTGTTATCCAGTCTTTTTTCTACCTGGAGTAAATCGCTCAGGTTCTACAAGATCACCGAAGCAGGAACGCATGTCCATATGAAACTGGCTGCTTTCAGTGCATTGAACAGTGCATGTAAGTGGTTCTGTTCTCTGATAAATGTTGAACGGACCAAAGAGCCTTTGTTCATTTTCTAGTGTCTTTCGTGTTCATGGATATCTATGCGCTCGGATTGGACGACCCCGACACTCGCTTTGGAACTAGTGACGACATAAGAAATTGGCTACTTCGATTAATCATATTTTCTGCCGCTGTGTCCTTTGCATCCTGTGAGTCTGATCCCG
This sequence comes from Hypholoma fasciculare, assembly GCA_016801325.1. NCBI lineage: Eukaryota > Fungi > Basidiomycota > Agaricomycetes > Agaricales > Strophariaceae > Hypholoma > Hypholoma fasciculare. The sequence continues at coordinate 17,488 of JAEKIV010000391.1, forward strand.
CTAAGTAATCTGTATCTTTTTTCTCAAGCAAGCCTTTATGTTGTAGTAACTATCTCAGTTGTAACCGCACTCTGGGATATAAGGAAACCCAACAGCATCGACTGTCTGCCTACCACCTCAACCTGGAGCCCCGATGATCCAGCGAACTCTCAAAATCACTCGATGAAACGCTTCGAACTAATGTAAAGACAAGAGCCCGGTATCGTAGCACGAATACCCACTATACCCAACTATCGAAACAATATATTGCCGCCTATTAGTATTAGTACTTATATTACTGCTCAAATACTTGAATATTGAACACATTAATTATAGCATCGCACTTACAAGTTACATACGGTCTTTTGCATCTTTTCTCACGTATAAAAAGCGAACATGCCATTTTAGCATGTTCAACTTCAATGTTGTCTGTGGCAAATTCGACTTAATCTCAAGCCGCTAAAAATGTTAAAATCCAACAAAAATCAAACAAAAATCAGAGGAATACTAGTGTCTGTACTTATTTGGTTGTAATCACGTTCAACGGTAACGTGGTATGAATAACGTGGGCTCGGGTTAAAATTTTGTTCTCGTTCTAACTTCTCCTCTGTTTTCCGCACAGCCTGTTCTCAATCTGGGTTCAGCCCTTAGGCAATCTCAATATTCTGTGAATGCAGTGGGAACCTACTAGTCTGCGGCGCGTCAAGTCTACGTTGCTCATGGAAATACAGAACGCGCCACCTAGAGCTGGCCAATATCTACAATTCGGACAAAAATCTTACGATTTCAAAGTCCAGTAGCAGTCTTGTCCACTGTTGTGGGCGCACCTTTGCGAGGACGACAGAAAATATACATGACTCTATCGCTTCATACTCGTCTGGGGCCTTGCAATGACTTGATATTCACGATTTTGTCAGAAACACGAATTATGCAGAAGTTCTCGCCTCATTGATATTCCTGTATTCAGGCTGCCAGTACGTTCTCCTCAATAATACGACTGCTACTTGATGACATGGTTCAAATTCAATATCTCGCAGAATTTGGCGCATGATTTTCAGTCATCAAAGCTTGGGGGGCCGCGTGTGCGTCCTTGCAAAGCCTTTGATAGCGCAACTTGTGGACTGGTGAGCTCTAAGCAAGTCCTTCGCAATGAATCGTCCGATTGATGCACTAACAACAAGCTATCGAGGCACTTGGACGGCTATACTTATTGTGTCTGGGAATCTATCTTGCTGGAATATATTGTCAACACCAAGATATACAGTCTATCTGGTTTTGATGCTGCACTTTATTCTTGGACTATTTTGCCACTGGGACAGAGATCATCTCAGGCTAGCAAGTGCTGGGGAAACGCTTGGCAAGACTGACGCTGATCCGAGGCGACCCATTCTAAGTGCAATTCCTGCATTTAACGATTGCGACAATATGGCATCCCTGGTTCGTCCTCCTCTTTGATCTGATAGTTTTGCTTGCCATTTTCATGATATCCAATGTCGGCGCTATGTAGAACTCTATCATCCAATCCCATCCTCTTGCTCTAGCTGGGTGTCACCTGGCCGGTTTTGCTGCGGGCGTCTGGGTGACGCTATGTATTATTTCGGATGGTCTACTACAATTACTGGGAAACTAGCACCCATACTCCAATGCCAACATCGATCCTCGCCTGTGTCTGGTGCTACACGGCGATCAAGTGGCGCTGACATCCTCTCGGAAAATTGGTCATATTGGATCTCAGCCGAAGCCGGTAATACCCAATTACCTGTCCATTCCACCTTTGAGTTTGATGGCCTCCGCATGAGGAGCCCTCAGGTCGTCACGCGTCAAGGCTGCGATATCACGAGCGTTGCCAAACGGTCGATGATCTCCTGGCTGCTGCAGTGGCGCAGAAGTCAGCCGTGCCACATCAGGTACATACCCCAGAATCACATCACCCGGCCAGTTGGCGGCTTCTTTCTTTTCACTAAACTTGAATCCTGAGGTGGGGTGCTCTGTCCTTCCATGCTGTTGCTCTCATAATGAAAGCTCCGCGGTCTCCACTGTTCCGCCGCTATACCCGACCAGTTGTTTCCCGCTGGTAAACCAGTGATGGGATCCAGGTAGCCTGAGCTGACCGCAACACGCAGTGCGCCTGTGGCTACAGCCTACGATACTCTCACTCCAACGTTCGCCATGCCCGTTGTATCCTCGAGGGCGAAAGATCAGCCGTTCGGAACAGACAATATTGATCCTCAACAAGTGGATGACTGACGTACTGCATCAAATCGGTAAGTCTTAGATATGAGAAGATCAGTATTTCTCAAAGGCCACACGATTTGTTTGAAGAAGCCCTAAACTGCGGCAAATTGAAGGTTCTGTGAACAATGCGCAGGCTATATACACAAATTTCTCACTTATAGTATCAAGTACGTGTTCTGAATCAAATAATCAAATAATGCTTTGATAATGCTTAAGCCGTAGGTTTAATTTTGCACCATATCATCATGGCAAACGTTATAGCGTTATCAAACAGACTGATTTTTATAGTATATCTCTCACTAATATACAGTAAACGGGGTCATGGAAATGCAATGTTTAGGCGGAAGACTGCTGTGATGAGTACTGCCACTTGAGATGTTGACGTTTTAACCCTGACTGTGTTCAGCCAAAGTTGTACGAAGGGTTTTCGGGTGGAGGCTCTGGGCCACCAGGTCTTGAAGCAATACTGTCAAGCTTGCTGTATGTATGGAACCGGCTGTAACCGAGCTGCCACTGAGCGCTGAGCGCTTGAACTTGAGCAGTTGACCTATACCACCTCCTGCCGAGAAACTTGCCGTGCCTAGCCTTGCCATGCAAACACCCAATCTAGCTTTTTAAAAACCTTCAAGCAGTGTCCACCGCGCAGTAGTCCTTGTGACGGAGCTGTCAACGATGTGTCAGCGATTGAATAGTAGTTGACTAAGTGTAATTTGCCAATTGTGTATTAAGCCATGACACTAATAGCGAATATTTCTAGATATCAAATAAAACGAATCAAAGCCGACGGCGGCGGACCGTTTTTGTACCACAGTTCGATGGATCGCGTAGTAGTGACTTAAATTTAACATAAGGAGAGGGCGCTTTGAATACATATCATCTAAATATAACAGGCCCTTGGGATTCAGCTGCTTTTCATTTTACTTTCTAAATACTAGCATCTATATATAACGGAACTTGAAGATGAAGATATCATGTAGTCACCAGTGCGTACAATTCTCTAAGGCCCACACTGGGTTGATCTTCTGGTACACTCATTTTTACAGGTACAAATTATCATTCTGGGCGATCAAATTTCAAGTGCTCGAAATTTAACAGCCTAGATTCACCGGAGTCCCCAGTGAAGGCTCCATCTAAGAGTGTCCTGTTTCAATTTGAATCAGCGCCACCGAGTGCAGCATGTCCTAGGTCATGGTATACTGAAGCCCTGAGATCCTGAGACCCGATAGAGTTCCATAGAGTTCATCTCTGGCAATGCCATCGGAGCTAACTATTAGCCCCCTGTTCTACTTATGGGTGGAGTGACTGAGATAAATAGCGTGAAATTGGCATTGGCATTACTAGCAGATTCTCGTGTCGCTCAGACTTAGTATCTTTCTCCTCAAGTCTCATCTAACCTTGAAATGGACTCACCCCCAGAAACCGATAAAAGGCTTCGAATCGCCATTGTGTCAGTTCATTTTAACTTGCTCTTGCCAGAGATTAATTGAAACAACACCCGCAGAGGCGCAGGGATAGGTGGTCTAACTCTATCGTCCGCACTGGGAATATTGGGTTGTGGCCGCAATTTTGAGCTCGATATTTACGAAGGCGCTACTCACATCTCAGAAATTGGTGCCGGAATCAACTTTTGGCCCCGAACATGGGAAATCATGAAGTCTCTTGGTCTTGACCACGAGCTGGCACGCATGCTGCCTGAAGTTCCGGACAATAATCCTCGTAAGCTCGCTATACATATCAGGAACACTGATTGACACTAATGCTTTGTGAGGTCTCGTTTTTGAAATCCGCAAGAGCGATCAGTCCGAGGGAATTCATATTAAGAACATGATGATGAAAGGTACCAAAATACTTATTACTGGAAATTCAAGTCTCTAAGGCATTCTTTTTTACTAGGAGGAGCGATCCGGCTCCATAGAGCGGGCCTTCAGAGGACCCTCATAAATAAGCTCAGCGGGCGCTTGCATTTATCGCATCGCCTTATGTCCTTCGAAGAGACTGAGAAGGAAGTGCGCCTAGATTTTGAAGATGGATCCTCGGCAGCCTGCGACATACTGATTGGATTCGACGGAATCAAATCTGTGGTTAGGAAATTATTTTTAAAAAGTGAGGGACTGTTGAAGTCCCCGTCATTTGAACCAGTCTGGTCAGGAACATATGCGTATCGTGGGGTAGTCCCGTTTGAAGAGCTTTCAGAAATTCTTCCCGGACACAACGCAATTAAATGCCCTATGAAGGTGTGTTTCTAAGTTGTTTTCTCTTTCAGTGTAATTCTGACATCGTGCTTTAGTACGTCGGAAAGCTCAAGGTTGATTTTTTCCTTGATTACTTGTGTCGATGTCGATGCTCACACACCCCTTAGCATTTAATTACATATCCTCTTCCTCATAACAACATTGTCAACGTTCTTGCTTTAGTTACAGACCTTTCCCAAGAAGGAACACCGTACCAAGGTCCTCCAACGACTTACTGCGACCAGGGAGAAGTCCTATCTGCATTCTCCGGATGGGAGCCTGAGGTGCAGGCATTGCTCAAAGTATATTCATTGTAATCATTTTCCCCGGATCGCCCAGCTGATTTAAGTCAATCTCTCAGTGTATAAAAAAGCCAACAAAGTGGGCGCTCCGATATCTAGTACCGCTGGATCGATACGCGCGAGGCCGGGTCGTTATCGCCGGTGATGCTGTAAGCTCATGGTTGCCCACAATTAAATTTTGCTCAATAATAATATGCACCTCAGGCCCATGCAATGACGCCTCATAATGGGGCTGGAGCCGGACAAGCTGTTGAGGTATGCATAACCATTTCTGGAGCAATAAGATATAATAATAGATAAATTCCAGGACGCCTACGTTTTGGCGAGCTTGCTATCGCATAGGCTCAGTACACCATCGGCAGTTCCGGACATCTCGGAAATATACAACAGCGTTCGCCGTCCGGTTGGAAATCATGTTCTTCAAGAAGCGAGGAATGTTGGGCGGCTCACGCAACTTGTTGCGCCAGGCTTCGAGGATGTGATGGAGGGTGATGCGGATGTTCCTCTGGAAAAGCTACACAGTCTGTTTGACGAGATGGACAGAAAATGGGAATGGGTATGGAAAGACTCAGCAGAAGACGACAGACAGAAGGCCGTTGAGATGCTCGATGCATCAGAAGCTTTGCGTGCATAATATTTTTTTAAACATAACTCACGCCGTTTCTCTAACTTTGATCTCCGAGATAATACGAAATTCATGTATCATGACTGTGATATATTCTGGTTGGGCCTTCTTTTGTCATGCTGTGGGGGTAATGTGATCGCCACGGCACGTAGTTGTGTTGCTTCGCGTTGACTTCGTATGCGCGTAAGATTCTTCCACGGTCCGGAATGATTCGATTTGATCACCTGAACTGGATTCCGAAATTTCAAGTGGACCGGGACTGCTTCTAAGAATCATAACTGGAAGAAATAATACTATGTCCGCTCAGCTTAAATACAAAGAAAGTTGGTAAAACAAAGTGAGTCCCAAGACGAGCTACCATTTGCGACATAACCCCACACAGATCGCGAACGTCAATGGCTACCTTCAAATTCCTATATTATGCTGTTTTTCTTGCAATTATGCAGACGGGGTCTAGCAGAGTAAAAGCACAGACGTCATCAGCTTCTACCCCATCTCTAACATCATTCCGGCGTTCTACGGTAACCTCTAGCGTCGCTTTGCAGACATCCTCAGCCGCGGGCGCTAATTCATTTCCTACCGGAGTTAACTTTCCTCCAGTAGGCTCATTGAAGCAAGACTTCTCTCCTGCAGGATTAGAACGTCTCTGGGACATTGTGAGCCCCTTGAGCACTCTGCGTCGATATTATAGGCTTAAAACAATCATGTATAGGTTGGGCCTGTTGAGCCACCTCCGTTTACGACTACTCGGGTCCCTCAACTGCCCATCCCAATCCCGTCTTCGCCGCCAGCCATATACCCATCCTGGTTTGCACCTGCCCCATCTGATATTCTTACAAATCTGTCGCTGCCGCAAGGGTTTCTCTTTGGAGTAGCCACTGCGGCGTATCAAGTTGAAGGCGCTGTCAAGAACGAAGGCAAAGGCCCCACATTATGGGACTGGAATAGCAGACAGCCAAACGGTGTTGTTGATAATACAACAGGTTGGGATTTTAATCGAATCTATGCTGGTTTGACTATACTTAATCTACGCGACTGTATTTTAGGTGACGTTGTTGATCTACAATACTATTTATATAAGGAAGACATAGCGCGGGTAGCCGCCCTTGGCCTTAACGCCCATTCTTTCTCGTCAGTGCTCTCATGTAATCACGATTATTCATCGAGGAGTCATAGAGGTGTTTTCATTCAGAATATCTTGGGCGAGGATATTCCCATTCGGCACAGCCGACTCACCTGTCAACCAGGCCGCCATTGACCACTACTCCGACTGTGGGTTGAGATTCCGCCTCAATCGTAGGGCGCAGACTAAAGAATTTCGAGCAGTAATCGATTACCACCTCCAGCACGGAGTAGCGCCCGTGGCAACCCTTTGTACGTGATCAGACACCTTTGGGGCATAGTAGGTTATACCTATCAAAATGCCCATCTCAGTCCATTGGGATACGCCTATCTCTATAGCGGCATATTATGGTGGATTTACTGACTCGAGAATTGTCGGCGATTTTGTGAAGTGAGGTGCCGTTCATTTCTGTACCTTCGGAATGTTAACAAAATATCTAAGTTATGCAACGACTGTATTCAAAGCCTACAACGGCAGGATCAAAACATGGTCATTCGACAGATTTTACGTGTTTGATACCTTACTCACAGTTTTAAAACTTGACAGGTACACATTCAACGAACCACGAGTGTATTGCGCCCAGATAGCAGGTTATCCATTCAGTGGGTCTTTCTAAAGTTGCCCATTCGCCCCCGAGAAAATTAATGCTGTGTAACGTTGCAGACGTTACGCTTTCCCCGAACGTAAATTCTGCAACAGCACCGTATGTATGCGAATATAATTTGAGTGAGTTTTATTGTCCGAATCATACACTACGTATACGGCGCTGATGTGGAATGTATACTTGGAGTGCGCGCACATGCCCTAGCTGTAAAAGGTATCTTTCACTTTGAATTGTTTCTGTAATGGATCAGTTTACAGAGGAGCCCCATAGCATTCAGGGAATTGAAAATCGAAGGTGAAATTTCTTTCAAAAACGACGATTTTGTGTGAGTGCGCGCCTGATCTCGAGAGATAAAAATAGCACTGAAGTCAAGGCAGTGGCATACCTTGGAGAGCAAACAACACCGATGATCTCGCGGCGGTCGAACGCCATGCCGCGTTTAGGATAGGTGTCTTTTCGGAGCCTGCATTTCTTACGGGGGACTGGCCGGTAATCATGACAGACACACTGCCGCCATCTTACCTTCCTCGGTTTACGGACCAAGAGAAAAAAGATAACCTAGGTGCGCAACACGGGCGACGCTCTAATGATGGACGTACATTTAAATAGTGGCTGACATACCTGAATTACGTAGGGTCTGCTGATTTTTTTGCAACGGATCCCTATCGAGTTCAATACATCACTGCGCCTCCCGACGGTCTGGCTGCCTGCGTGTCAAATCAGTCCCATCCACTGTGGCCAGAATGCCACACTGTAGTTCTGGTCGATACTAACGGATGGGCTGCGGGTTTGTCTCCGGACCCATTGAGTGAAACCTGGTTGCAGGCCACACCTAATACGGCAAGGCAAAACCTAAATGAACTACACCGTCGTTGGCCGACAAATAAGATGGTATGTTCTATTTCTCTAATCTGCGAATTCGTCGCTGAATTTAATCAAGATCATATCTGAATTTGGTTTCGACGAACCTTTCGAGGGACAAAGAACAGAAATCTTCCAGATAACTGAGGACCCAACTCGCACCAGTGAGTTTTAGAAATTGGTTCTCGTCGTCAATTCAACTGAAGCCTTGACACGGATTACTACATGACGTTCCTTGGCGAATTACTTTTGGCCATCCATGAAGATAACCTACCCATTGCGGGATTCTTTGCATGGGGTAGGAATTTCCCGCATTTCATAGAGTGTCGCAAAATGTCTAAAACGTCATATGATTAGCTATGATTGACAACGCGGAATGGAGTGATGGAACTAGTGCGAAGTGAGTGGCCCTTGCATTTGCTTTCTCCTAACACCAGACGGTAATTCTTTATCCATAGATTTGGCATCCAATATGTCAATTACACCACCCTAGAGCGAACCTATAAACGCTCTGCCTTTGCCCTGTGTAAGAATTCATGTACACAAATGATTTATTGATCACTGTGTTAAAGACAAACTTTCACCAGCCGAATTTTTCAAGTCCCATCAGACGCTTTGAGCTACGGTGTCTCATCGAGGTGGTAACGGCGAAAGGACTTCCTTGGTGGTGGTTCTTCAATAAGAAGCGTGTATAACAAATATGCGGAATACTTACAATCACTGTAATGCCAGCTATATCTCCGTCTACACGGAGTTTGAAATATTCAGCACGTGCCTGAATCTGACGCTGCCCAACCGGTTTACCCATCAATAGGCTGGGCGTTTTTAAGAATTAAAGAATTAAAGAATTACACGTGACTCAATGCGTCTCGTTAATCTAATTGTAGTTTTCAATTATCCAACGAGATTTATTGAAGTATAGATGAGATCAAAAGTAGCGCTTTGTAAGCGAGATTAGAATTCAAAAAAGATCAGTGGTCTTCGAGAGAGATTAGAAAGATCGGCTCACGTAAGACACTCATCTTTTTTCTCTTCCTGCCCTCACAAGTCTCAGGAATTGAAAATTTCAGCTATATCAGCCAACTCGTCTTCAACACTACTCGGTCTAGATATTGTGATTTCTTTCCTCATGTCTGCTCCTCCACTCGCTGTTTTGGGCAATGCTGTTCCCGAGGACCTCGGAGGTGGGAACGCAGCCGGTGATGGCATCATAGAAGAGCTTCCCCAGCCAGGTACGGGAGGTGACGACGAAGTGTTAGATGAACAGGCCGGCGACGCGGGTCACCAAGATGATCAACTGGATGAAGTGGTTCAAAAGTCGGCCTCTCCAGTGCTCATCGACGATGGTCTTCAAATGGTCACTGACATGTTGTCAGCTTATTCTCAGCTTAACACAGAGGATCGCGCGCGTGTGGCGGGCGCAATCACAGCTACACAGGCACCGCTGATCTCCGAAAGGGTTCTGGGTTCCATTTCGGGAAAGAAGATTCTCTTTTCCGAGGAGTTCGAGGTTCCCTTGGACTTGTCAAGTGGCGCTCACAAATTCCAAGCTCATCCCGACGTTCGTTCTCTCATGGACTTGGGGCTATATCTCCCTCTCACTCTCTTCTCCGCGAAGGCGATGCGCGAGATTCATTTAACTTCCATCCCGCGTGAGCAAATTACAGTCAAGGGCACAAAGCATTCGGTTCTCAAGGTCTCGCACTTCCCGGATGAGAATTGCATGGATCCCACAGACTGGATGGAGGCCTGGTCAAATTATCTGGACTTCATCAAAGACAACAGCACGACAGCTGCTTGTTCTCGGTGGAAAAACCATTTCGACACTTTGCAGAGAACAGATGATCTTCGCGCAAACTTCAGGGCCATTCTGGCGTTCGACATCCAGTACCGCCGCGAGTATGCGGCCAATCCATTTCCTTTCAACCGCGCCTTTTTCGACAAGATGTTCGAGAACGCAAGGTTCAAAGATCTTCATGCTAGCTTTGAAGCTCGGCAGTCTAGCTTCGAGGAGAGGAGTTTACACATGTCGCGAGGTCAAGGTCGTTTCGAGCCCTACCCCTCGTCATTGTCCGGTGCGGGCTATGGCGGCGGCGGCAGCGGAAAGATGACCGGCCCAGTTCGTTCGCAGCCCTTTCAGAAAGGCAGTGGGATCAAGTCCAGTCCCCCCATCTGCCTCATCTGTTCACGTTCTGGACACATGTACTCCGATTGCACTAGCAACACCAACGAGCAGGGGCGCGCAGTGTTCTCGCGTTGCATCGAACGCAAACTCGTCAGCGCATCTGCCCCCTCCGCAGCCATCTGCGCTCAGTGGAACCTACGACCAGATCGTTGCCAACGTCAACATCCCGAACAGCATTTATGCTCGTTCTGCGGCGCTCGCTCCCATCACGCCTGTGCGCGGGTCTGCGTCCAATGAGATCACGGAGTGCGCTTTCACTCCGTTTGCTGTGGCACCCGTATCTTCGCTCCGTAATCGCATAATCTCCCCATATAATCCTATTGCTTTCCAGAAATTCATCAACAAGCTCGGGCTTGCTTCTATCTATCCATTTCTGGTTCAAAAGCTCAGTCTGGGTTTTCGTCTCGGCGATCTTGCGCCTCTCAGTCAAACATTCACTCCTCCAAATCACCCTTCAGCTGCGGCGCATGCAGCAGTCATCTTCGATTATCTCACTTCTGAACGTGCGAAGGGCAGAATGTCTGGGCCCTTCACTCAAGTCGAGCTCGAGGGCATATTGGGCGGTTACTTTCGCTCATCGCCAGTTCAAGTCATCACAAAATTCAATCCAGATGGGTCGCTGCTCAAAGCGCGTATGGCGATAAATCTATCATTCAAGGACAAATTGGGCAAATCAGTTAACGATATGATTGACTCTGATGATACGCCTACCCGTTGGGGAAAAGCGTCAGAGGTTGAGACAATCGTGAGTTGACTCTCCACAACGTACATTCTCTATTAGACTGTCATCATCACTCTCTTTGTCTTTCCTATGTGTTTTTCGAGTACGATAGATACATTATCATGTATTCTTCACTCGGGAATTGCTGTCATTCTTTTTATTCAAATCAAATCTTTCTCGCAAGCTTTGGCTAATCAACTGTTATATGATAGATGGCTTCAGCTCCTCCAGGTTCTTTGGCGGCCACTCTCGACGTAGAGGCAGCATTTCGCACTGTCCCTGTTGACCCTTCTCAGAAATGTTTCATTGTCGTGAACTTTGAAGGTTTCTGGTTGGATCATGTTCACCCGTTTGGGTGCGCCTCTTCGGGAGGCAATCATGGCGAGATAGCTGACTTTACAATCGATTGCTGGAATGCGCTAGGCGTGGGTCCTGCTCGTAAATGGGTTGATGATTTTGTGGTTTTTGTATCACCAATATCCGGGTCAGGTTCCAGCGAGGACCCGTATGTTTATCCTTACGATTTACTTCGTATCAAATCACTCCTCGAGCCTCTCGGTATTCCATGGCATTCTACAAAGGGTCAAGATTTCCTCCACACTTTCGATTATGTGGGCTTCCACTGGGATATTGTCGATTGTACAGTGTCTCTGTCCAACGACAAGCGTCTAAAATTCAAAAACCGTACCGACTTGTTCTTAGCTTCTTTCAAGAATGCTCCAGCCTCAATGGATGACGCAATGACTCTCAATGGCTCCCTGTCGCACATTGCTTTCGTCTATCCTCATGGCCGTGCCTTTCTGCCTAATCTTTGCGCCTTTATTGCGGATTTCAAGGGTAACAGATTCACTACACGTCATCCTCCCCATTCACTCCTTTCGGATCTTCGCTGGTGGTCTAATTTACTCAATGATCCTTCATGGACTCGGTCATTACTACCTCCTTCAGTCATTCTTGATTTGGGCATCTGGGTGGATGCTTCAACATCATGGGGGATCGGTCTCATCTGGGGAAATGGTGAGCATTGGGATGCTTGGCAGGTTCGCGAAGGATGGAGGGGTCCGGGTCGGGATATCGGCTGGCTGGAGGCTATAGCGGTGGAACTAGCAGTCTTGACCATAGTTGACCAGGGCATTCGAGATGCCCAGGTTCTAATTAACAGTGACAATCAAGGTGTTATTGGTGCCTGTGATAAAGGTCGAGGAAATAACTTTCAAGTCAACTTCTCGATTCGTCGCAACAATATTCTATTTCAAAATTCAAATCTTTCTATAAAGCTCAACTTCGTTGAGTCCGAAAAGAACCTGGCCGACCCAATATCTCGCGGTATCTTGGGGCCCAAGGAACTTCAGCTATGTTCGTCATTTTCGCTACCAGCGATGTTATCACCTTTCCTTGCCCATGCCTAGGACAACTCCTCTGAGCAAAGCGCTGACAGGTGTCGACGTGAATGCAGGAGCGGCCCGGTTTCATGCCCGATTTTCGAAGGGTATCAAAACGAGTCTACCGCAATCTTCTGTCATTCGAAAGAAAAGGCCTCGAAAGCCACAACCAAAAAATTCAATCATTCCTTCAATTTATCGTCCTCATGTTTTAGCAGCCGACCGTCTCGCAATGTGGTCGACTCCAGTTACTCTTTCTTTTCATGCTTGTTTGGCTGCTGCTCTCCCATCCTCGGATGCTCGTGCGATGCTGGAGGTTATGCTGTTCTCCCTGGAAGAAGGTACACGGTCAAATTATGGGGCAGGAATCCTCAGGTTCACTCAATACTGTGATTCTCGTAACATTCCCGAGGCGGATAGAATGCCCGCATCCGAGATTCTCCTATCAGGTTTTTCTACAGTTATGGCAGCCGGGAAAGTGGCCAGCTCAACGTTGGATACCTGGCTTGCCGGAATTCATTTTTGGCATTCAATGCACGGTGCTGTTTGGTCTGCTGGAAGTATGCTTCGCTCAGTCAAAGGTGGTGTGGCAAAATTAGTCCCAGAAGCTTCAAAGCGCGCTAAAAGACCTCCAGTGACAATCGAGCATTTACATGCACTGCGTAGAGGTCTCGATTTGTCCTCGTCGTTTGATGCTGCAGTCTGGTCAGCAGCAACAATCGCTTTCTGGTCCTGTTGTCGCCTGGGTGAACTGTTGGTTCCAACCCGTGTTTCTTTTCCTGTCAACAAACATGTCACCAAAAATTGCACACAAGCATTTCGCCAAGATGTCGGCGGTACCTCCTCCTTTTCTTTCCATATCCCTTGGTCAAAAACTACAAAATTCGATGGCGCAGATATTATCGTCACCAAAATAAATGAACCTACTGACCCATTGTCAGCATTGAAGCATCACCTGGAAACTAACAAATCCATTCCTCCATCAGCTCCTTTCTTCTCTTTCCGTACGGCAGATGGCAGTCATGCTCCATTGACAAAACAATGGTTTATGGCGCGGTGTGAAGAGGTTTGGGTCGCAGCTGGGCTTCCAAAATTAGATGGTCATGCTTTCCGCATCGGTGGAGCAACTGAGCTTTTACTCAGAGGTGTCCCACCGGATGTCGTGGCCACGCAGGGTCGTTGGAAATCAAAATCATTCCTCGAATATTGGAGACGTATCGAAGGAATATTACCTCTCTTCATCCATAATGCTTTCTCCAGTTCACGAGCTGCTTTGGTTAGAGAAACCATGAAATCTTATTCCTCTCGCATCTGCCGCGCATAATATTTCATTCATCACCTTTGTATTGTCTGCTAATAATGTGCTTTTAAACATATATTCATGTTTTATCTTCTATAACTATCATCATCTGATTGTAATTGTCCGGAATGATTCTTGTTAAATCCGCTTGTTTGGGTTAGCGGCTTCTTCTTCAGAAGTCTGCTGTTGTGAGCGTATTGCTCTGATTGGGTTAGCTTGACTTCTGGAGTCTTTCTCGCGTCGCGAGAGGCTCTAAATCTCCTCCCATCGGATTGGAACTCAAGGCTCCGCTTTCCCCCAAACACGAAGAAACTAGCATCTAGCGTAGAGTTTCTTTGTTATTCCCTTTTCATCTACAAACAATTCTACACACGAGTTATTACAAAGCGCGAGCCACACAATAATGCTCACTGTTGGTCATCCTGAACGCGCCTACCCCAATAACTCTGGTGGATCTGTTTTATTAGAGAACTAAATAGTGTATCAATAAAAATCCAATGAATTGTGCTGTGAAGACAACCAATAATGTATTTTATCTGTAAATTGGGTAAAGTGATTCAATACCGTCAACGCGCGGCGCTAGCGCCGCGCGCACTACTTAATTTTAGCGAAATAGGCCTTCCTCATAACAGATCATAACACTCACAAATATATACCCATGTGCGATTGCATCTGGCCTAACGGAATGCAGTAATATGTTTTCAAGGTGCCGGTTCATGGGAAGGAGTCTATGTTCTCATCATACAGTCATGCTCACTGTATTTTTACATCTTAGCCATAGCAATTTATTCCCCTTCTTTCTGTCATTGAATTTCAAGATATCCACATTATTCTGGTGCGCAGCCCACCAGTTAGGATGCATTAAATACATGTGGCAAATTTGCCTCTCTGTAGGCGATGATAGGTATTCTTTTGGAAAAAAAAATTGTGCAGGGGCAAAGGAATATCTCAGAGAGTACTTCAAGTAAAATAGCGGACGCGCTGAAGGTGCATGTGTCCGTGAGCGCTGTGTTTTCGGGCGATGGCAGGTAACTGGCAGGTAACTTTTGCACGTGCACCGTGAGCGCAAAAGTTACCTGCCCGGCAAACTCCGGGCAGGTAACTCACCCAGCCTAACGATGGGTAAACCGCCCAACCGGCAGCTTCGCCATTCCCAGGGAGGTCCGGCCCGGACCCACCCGAGGACCCTAGACCGATTTTCACCGAGCGACCTATTCTTGACCGATTTGCACTGAACAAACGGCGCGACGCACGAGACCCAGCCGCGAACGGCTCGGCACCTTTCAACTTGGGCGCCTATCTTGATCCTTCCCCACATTGAAGAGTACGCGAGCGACAAGCGACCAGCAATCACTCTTACCTTGCACTGGCTCCCACCCTCCTGCCTATTCATACGCATTAGCACCGCTACCTGCTACCTACCAGCACACGCTTCACGAAGATGGATGGGAAAAGATCAGGGTCTGACTGACTCCACACGGCGCCGTTGAAGAGTGTGACATTTCAGAAACCCTCTACCACCCAACGTTCACCACCAACCACGACCATGGGAGTCAAAAATCTGTGGACGGTAAGTACGCCTTTATACCAGTCTCATAGCCGATTCAATGCGCGGATGGCCAGGCTATCGATCAAATCAAACAAAGCAAATCGTTGCTCGTATCTTCGGCAGAACGACGCATGTCTCCTGATGGGTTGGGGCATGCCTACATGATAGGCGTCGATATGGGGTGAGTCTCCCACAGCTGGTTCATTGCGGATACTCACAGAGTACCAATAGGACCTTCATGGGCGAGTGCAATGCCATTGCACTCGCCGCCAGCGTAAACACTCAGCAAGCCGGGGCCGGCCTCAACCACTTTTTCAAGCGCTTGTCGTACTTCCTTCAAGTTTCCGCAATATTTGTTTTTGTTCTCGACGGATGCGCACGACCGCGTGTCAAACGCGGACGCACAGTTCGGCGTCAGCCCATTTGGTGGACTAATCTCGCCATCGAACTTATTGAGCATTTCGGGTACATTTTCCGCCAGGCGAGTACTATTACATGACGACAATAAAATGTCTTCTAATTTTATGTTATTAGGCGCCAGGAGAAGCGGAGGCAGAGCTCGCAATGCTCAATGCAGCAGGTAACATCCAGGCAGTTATCACAAGCGATAGCGATGCGATCGTCTTCGGAGCAAAGTACCTTCTCCGCAGGTACGTATCAAGGCACAGGCAACAATCCCAGGAGTGCTAACAAATCATTTGCTACAGCATTCCCAAGGCGGATAGGCGGTTCCCGGACGAACACATGCTTTACGACGTACGGGCTCCAGGCTTGACTTCCGGCGGTACCAACGGGTTTCTCATGACACGGGCAAACTTGGTGCTTTTTGCACTTCTCTGTGGCGGGGACTACGACGACGGGGTCTTAGGCTGTGGGCATTTCACAGCCAAGGCACTAGTTCAATGCGGGTTCGGAGATCAGCTCATAACCGCATATCGTAATCTTCATGGCGCTGATTACAATGAGTTTATCTCCCAGTGGCGTGCCGCAATCCGGATGGAACTGTCCACCAACTCTCAAGGTCATCTCCCTCTAGCAAAACCAAATCTGGCAGCTTCACTGAGGGACGACTTCCCGAATCGCCGTGTGGTTGGTCTGTACATCGACCCCATTACATCCTCGTCGCCTGGGTTTGAAAATAATTCACCTGATCAATGGGGGTATAGCCAACCATTCATTCCGGCGCTAACTTCGTTCTGCATCCGCCACTTCAATTGGGACCGTGAAGCGGTTAAGCGCGAGTTCAGCACACATCTTTGGCCAGGAATCTTTGCCAATATGATGTATTCTGTGAGTTCTGTTTCAACGTGGTCTTTCATCATATTACTGAATGATTTATTTATGTCTAGCCTATGGTCATCTATTCTGATGGTCAATACCGTCATGGACGACTTCAGTTCCCAAATTATTTTGGCGCAGAGGTGCTCCGCGTCTCATACCGACCACGTCGAGGCAAATATGCGCTTATGTTCGGAAGCGACGCGAAGCCCCAGCTGGTTGTTTGCGTGAAGGAGTTCATCGACGAAATGGGGCCCGCCTTCCACGGAAAATACTCAGACCGAGTCTCCGTTTGGCTTCCGGCACACCTTTACTCTATACTTCGGCCCAATTACCCTCAACCTCAAGCCAACCCTGGCATTGCTACTGTCCCTCCGCCACCAGTAAGCCTTATATTTACATCGAGACTGCTAAAATGATGTCTAACACCCTTTTCAGCAGTCTTCCACTACAAGTCTTCTTTCGGCACCTTCAACTTCAGATGCTGAGAGTAGCTATGTAGGAGCACAGGATCACAGGTGGATTCAGACTGGAGTAAACCGTTGGTTCATTGACCTTTCAGAAGACTAAACATGCTCCAGAAATTTTCATTGTATCAGTATGTAATATTATAGCTAGCTCAGGGAAGATGACATGTGTATGTGTATACGTAACAGCAATGTATTTGTTTGATATGATCAAGAAAATATGATTCTGACAAATTATCGAAACATTTGAGCTACCTTGCGTCCGTGTTTTCCTTTCTTCAAATCATCTAATGTGGATAGAAGACCAAGTGCCATCCTCCATCGATTATCTTTATCTGCTTGATTCTGTTCATAGAGAGGTTTGTTAGCCTGTCGTAAATCCTTGTTTGTGTGGCATAGGTTGTCGGCGTAGCGTAGGACACTGCCAGCGCAGTATTGGGTAATTGAAACCCTGATATCGCCGTCTGCAGCCGGTGTGTTGGAATGAGTGATGGTCGCAGAGGGAATCAGAGCCATGTATCCATGCGGCAGTTCAATAATCAATTTAAGCTCCCAAAGAATGAGGTGAGCTCCCTTTGTGTGATTGAATCTCCCGAGAGGTGTAATCACACACCAACAAAATGGGCAGTTCTGGGTATCACGATGAGGGCAGCAACATACGTTGCGAAAATTACATGCAGTAGTAGGGAAAACAGTCTTCGGGGTGGTTCGCTTAAGCTTAGGCCGGTTGCTTTTCTCCGCAAGCACCTGCTCAACTCGTGTCTTCTGGTAATGGTAGACCCATGGATTCCAGAATGCAAATGTACCTGACACGGAACTTGGAAGTGAGCATACAAGCAAGCAAGAATTACTAACCACCTCACCGTTCTGAACCCCTGAAATTTGTTTGAAGCCAGCAGATTGAGTGATTCGGCTGATCTTTTCTTTGTGGCGGCTGTCGTCAAGGTTGATTGGGTGCTTGAATCCGTTGGGGAGAGTCCAACCAAAATTTACGGCTGGAAAGTCTCCTCGCTTGTGGTTCAGTTCTCCATCGCAGAACGTATCTGAATCCGATTCCTCCATGATAATGTTGAACAAGCCAAAGGTATCTTCCCCATATGATTTGTCGTCAGGAGGGGTGGCTATGTATCCAATTATAAGATCATTGATGTCCACAATGGGCATGGGCTTTCTGAAAATAAAAAAATAGCCTTAGTGGAAGTATAGAAATGGTTAAAAAACTACCTACTTGTTTCTGGGATCAATGGCGATATATTGAAAACCTGCCAACTTGAGTTCTTCCACGGTGGCATTTTGATTATATGTGCAAGGTGTATTGAGCGCTGTATAGACTCCGTGTGCTACCGGCAGTTTAGCGGCGTCAAGTTCTGTTTTTATAGGCACGGCTTTGTTGATATATTTCTGTGCGCTAATACTACTTGCACGGTACCCGTCGCGTATGATATTTTCTTCACGGACGCGGGCCTGCTTTTGATTCTGACGAGACTGCTTCTTCTGTGGGGCCGCACTTCCAGACGGGGAATCGCCGTGCTCATCAGCCTTGAAACGCTTCACAGGCCGAGAATTGTCTGGGCTGATTGGCAGTCTGGATGGTTGAGATGTACACACGTCGTCGGGCATTATGGCACCTGAAAAAAGGGGATAAACGGTTAGCTGCGCCACTGGTGGAATAGAGTTGAATTTACATACCTGGGAAAACTTCGTTGCATTCACCCTCGGCATTAATTGATTCATACAAAATGCTGGAAAAATCCACGTCCGTCGATATTGCAAATGGTGGCATAGGTAAGCTGGAGCTTAGATAATGTTGAAGTCAGTGCTAGTGCAGAAAATGACAAATTAATTGCTTACTGACCTTGGATGTTACGAATATCACGGCTGTAGTGGTATTACTATTAACCTGTCCCTTATGGCATAGTGCAATAGATGTCAGTATTGTGGAGATAAATATATATATATGCGGATCGGGAGTTCATCCATTGAGCTCACACTGATCCGCAAATCTGGAGGCTCACCGGAGATGTAGCACCGAGCTGGGATATGCACGGCAGGAGCAGAAAATGGCGATCCACGATATTATGAGCAGCACAGCTTGCAGAGCAGGGACTATGGTGGTGGTTGACACAATTTAGAGCTATCGGATATATAGTTCAGTGCATGTAGGGCAAATACCAGCTCAACGACGCAACGTACCTGTTGAGAGACGCGTCACACAGCTTTGCAGATGCAGATGTGTTCTATAGATGGCGCTGCGTGTGTAGTGCGTGGAGTTGCAGTCAGCAGAGGTCTCCTGCAGCTGAAATATGAGATATTAAAAGCGGTAGTTAGGCAGTAAATCCTCGGGTACAAACAATCTTTTGTTTACGCGGCTTAGACGACATGAAAGTTCAGAGACAAAATTGAGAGATGGCCAGCATGTAGTACGACCAGCGGTGAAGAAATGCGAGACGTCACAGGCGTTGTGAGGCTGAGAGACTGGTGGAAAAATACAGTTTGGGATGTTGCACAGGTTGAAAAGTACCTGCGCCGCTGACGGAGTGTGCTGAATGCTCAGAAAGAATATTTTAGCATCGTGTGATAGGACAATCAAGAAATGATGTGCCACATGCTAACTTATTTATTCAATATTTATTCAATACTAAATCCAATATTAATCAGACCGGTTTTCTCTACACTTCGTTGACTTCACTTACTGGCAACTTCTCGCAGCACAGCGTATACCAGCACATTCCAGCACACATATTGTCTAAATCTCAGCAAGAGAAGTCCACAATGACGGCAAATGATGCCGCAGATCTTGGAAGACCCTGAGCAAAACCCAAAAGCGCCTAATGCTCGGACCCTGATCAAAGTGCGTTAATGATAGAATCTACTTACAGATCTCTTCATCCCTGACACTCAGGCCAGGAACTGCGCGTCGCGTATGCTCGCGTAGGGCAAAACATGCGGGGCCAAATTAGGGTCCGCAACTCCAATTAACCAAAACGAGAAATTGGGTGGTTCATGTTCGAATTTTCTGCTTGCTGCTTGCTGCAAGTCATAGCTTCAAATTATCCTCGACATGTCATTGCAAGCTGATGTGTTTGAACCTGACATGGTTCGAAGCGCAATCAAAGGCCTTTTACACTCTGCTCAAGCAAAGGATAAGTTTGAGAAGGAGTGGAAGGCTGATGTACGTGTCTCACACCTCGATGGCAGCGCTGAATGGCTTCTAATTTTTATTCTGATCTTACAGGTAGACAAACGAGTCAAGGCGTGGACTAGTCATAAAGACAACAAGCGCACGCCGCTATTCCAGCTGCAATGGGAATCTGAGGTTGTCCAATATGTGGACTACATAAACGCAAAGCTCTCTGTTCACGGAAATTCTGGTCCCCTTGCTAAGGGCGCCATACGCACTCTAGATAAGGGAATCCCACTTCTTGGCCCAAAGTTTTCCCCCCCATCTTTTTTGCACGGCATGCGCCGCAAAGCTACGCCGGATATACGCCCACAGGACGCCTACATTTCAGAATTCACTGTCATACATCCAGTTTTCTATCCTACAACATTTACAGGGTGTCCAAATTGTCAGTCATCTAATATTGGATGGGATGGTTGGAATGGAACTGGCGCTCGAGCTGTGTATGGGATTCGAACAAATGAACGAGCTATTGGGTATCAGCTACGCTGCAAGGACTGCAAGGAAAATAAAGCGTCTGGGGGTTACTGCTTCGCAACAACTAATTATTTGTTATGGGAAAAATGGGAGCACTGGAGGGTCCCAAGTGAGTTACACTGCCTCTAAGGCTAATAATTGCTAACGTACTGTGTTCCTGTGTCTAGGAAGTATTCCACACTTCCTCAAACGAGCTGCTGTCACGCACGAACTTTACGATTTGATAGTAGAGCTGCGTCCGTCTTCAACATCTGCGGGCCTAGCGGAGCATTTCAAACGTGAGCTATATTTTTTTCATCAATGTGAAACATACACTCATTCCTATAATATCAGAGTTACATTTACTTGAATATAGACAGCGGATGCTCGAGTACCTCTTGTACTATAAAACAAGAAGAAAGAACCCGTTCTCTACAAGAAATTGCATTCAACCATTTTCTTCGCCGACAGATGAAGAAGGCTATGGTGACTCCTTCATCACAAATGACCTAATAACGGATTTGTATCTGGATTTCATTGCGAAAAGCCGGAAATCAGAGTCAATTGAGTATGCCCAGACTAGAACAGGTAATGGTCGATGATGAATCTTAAATATATTTGAGACTCACCAATGCCGTTTTTTTCATTTAGCAAAATCTCTCTCCCTCGACAATACCTTCAAGTCATCTGCTAAGGCCACGATGGTTGACAGTAATGGAGTCCGTCAGAATCCAATGAATGGAGGTGTACTCAGCTCGTTAAATGAAGAAGGCGAAGGGTGTTCATGGGTGAGCCTCTTCAATAAATTCTTCAACTATTGTCGTTTAATATTTTCTCTTCAATAATAGCGATATTGCCTGAGCTATTCGGCTGCAGAAATACGTGAAATGCTTTTAGAGATACGTAAACAGCTTGAAGAAATGGGGCTGCCTTTACCCTCTTCGGTCACCATTGATAATTGCTGCACGGTCAGAACATTTATTCACGAAGCTCTTGGCCAAAATGTTGCTGTATGCTTAGACGTTTACCATTTTATGATACGGTGAAGTCTATCTCTCTGAAAGAAGCAAATTATTTAAGTTGGCTAACCATATATCATGCAGATATGGTACGGCTATCCTTGGTGGGACTAGAAATACACACCGCAAAGAAGTGCTCGCTGATATACGAAACGCGATAATCAAAACGCCTGCACAAAAGAACCTTCCGGCAACATACTGGTCCCAGCCGGAGCAAGAAATCAAAATTGTCGAAGCATATAATAAATGGCTGCAATATGGTGGAATATGGTCAGCCGCCGCACCAAAGGTGTGTGGTGTTTCTTTTCGATGATTGCTGGATTAAAATTAAAGTTCGTTATAATTGATTTCTAGATACACGCAGATCAGCTCGAGCATGTGCGAAAAGGATGTCTAGCACGTCCTCGAGAGGATATTGCCATGGATGGAAGCCGCATTGAGGGATCTCACAAGGGCTGGAACTCACTGCAGCGCGCGCATTCAAGTGGGATTGAGGTCTACACAGGCCTTGCTTTCGATTTTTTCCTTCGCCGAAACATCCGTATTGGCTGGAGTCGAGTGGAGAGTGGACGACGCACTATTAACTTATACGAGTTCGTTGAATCGACCTTCTCCTCACACCACGTTCAACTTGTCAATCACACGGCAAACGTCTTCAATTCACTGCTGCAAGAAGAACCAGCCAATCTTGTATCAACGAACCGTCTCCGCGCATATCCGACTCTCCCACTAGTCAAAGCGCATGAATCCATGGGTTTGGTGGAGTCTGCTCACACGCAAACATTTGGAGGACTTATTGAAGCAGAGAGCCAGGCAACTTTACCCGAAAATAATAGGCTTGACGGCGAGATATATATGCTTGAAGATATTGAAGCTCAAATGGCGGAAATGGACCAAGGACGACTTGTTCAATCCCTTGACGTTGACGAGCAGATGTTACATATTCCTTTAGCTCCCAAAAATCGTCCACTCTTGCAGGAACCTCCCCCAGCAGATGCGACAATTCCGCAGCCACAAAAAAGGAAGGTCGGATGCGCTGAATACCAGCCCAGGCTCATTGGCGACGTCATACTTGGAGATCAGGTTCTAAATAGCGGCCACTCTGAGGATACGCCTTCGGATCCAAAACGTCGGCGTACCGCGGCACCTCTCAGCCCAAGCACTCGAGCTGAAACAGGTTTTGGCGACGGCGATGCTGAACTTGACTCTGCTGACGAAATACCAGCGTTGGATCTGGATCTGGAATTGATGGTAAGTACTTCATTAAATTATGCATCTTTCAGTACCTTAGACTCACGCGTACTTACTCCTCATAGAACAATGCTGAAATTGATAATCCAGGAGCTACTATAAATTGCGAACCAACAGACTCTGTCATAGCTGATAGTATTCTCCTCTCATATACTGTGCCTGCAACCACATCTTCGAGCGCTGCGGCCTCGTCAGCCCATGCACTCTTCCGATTTCAGACCACTCAAGACAACTCTGCTGGACACATGGCTCATTCAGCACAGACAGGCCCTCCGACAGCTCGCGCCCATAAGATTAATCGGGAACAGACCTCTTTGGAAGAATTACGAAGGCTGCTGAAGCTTCCAGATATATTGCGGGCACAGGGGCTAACTCGATCGCAGCTTCTGTTTTCTGTTGGAACTGCCATTCATCCTCGAGCGCTCGAAATTAAGGGCGACAATGAATTTTATTTGTTTATGGATTTACGAGCTCAACACCAGTGGACGTCATTTGGAATGACAGCGCAAAAGTGGGCTGCCGCGACGAGTATCTACAACACCCAGCTTGAGGCATGCAGTAAGAAGAAAGGCTTCCAGTTCATCAAGAAAAATCCCCGGGCGTTGTCGGAAAAACTCAACGAGATCGAGCCAAAGATCATTGAAAGAGTTTCTCGAGGTAATTATGTTTGTACGTATATTTCATCTAATAGATCTTGTTCAATCATCTAATTCAATCAAATGTCTATTCCAAGGGGGTGGCAAAGTTTGAAAATAACACCTGATGTCGACTTAATATTTTGAGGGATATCTGGCGGACCTACCTACCTTGGATCACGTGAAAGTCACGTTTATATACTATATAAGGTAATTCCCATCAAAGTCGCCGCGCTCGTTTCCCCGGTCGACCTCCCCCTTCTGAAATACACGTCTCACACGTCCAATTTCGCGGTGCCATGTCCATTTCAAGGCAAGCGAGGTGATACTAAATTGAAAGTTCAGTTAGTACGGCTATTTTATTATTTGCGCTGAATAAAGGCACGTACCCACTCTGTCGAACAATGGATATTTTTACACTTTATAACATTGTCATCGCCGCGTGCATTTGTTCCGCAGCCGGTGCACGTCTTGACGTCGTCTATCGCAAACCCTGGGCGTGGTCTATGAGCACGCCGAGGCCGCTGACCTTCCGAAAGCTGTGGAATGATATCCCGCGAGTTGGAGTTCGACACGGCCCCATTGGTAATGGGAGGGCTAGGAGACATAGGCGAGACGTCAAGACGAGACAATAGAGCTACAGGCAGTGTCGGCTGGCTCAATTCCAAAGAATATATGGCTTCATCACCGTACATGTCTGTATAATGTCATACTTGTCACATTCTCATTAAATTTGCCTCGAGAATAAATTTGCTTACCATCGGGCTGATCGATGCCTTCATCCTCGTCTGGCACGGAATTGAGTGGTGTGGGAGAGCAAACCAATTCACTGATTTCCTGAATGATATCGTGGTGGTTTAATCAGTCGGACAATTTAAAGACAGCATGAACCATACCGAATTATCTGTCCCAAAGTTGTCGTCGTTTTTGTCACATGAGTCTACATGTGAGGAGTCCGAGTCGGCGTCGGAATCAAGGTCGCTATCTGCAATTATGTCGTCTCCGTTTTCGTAAGGGTCTATCGTTTGGGGCCTATATTTGAAGTACGTGTGTTAATAGAGGATTTAAAAAGTATTACTCCAGAGCGAACGACTTACTGAATGGCAAGGGATGTCGTATGCGCATCTGAAATTACAATAGGTACCTTTTTCGATGTTTTAGTAGGTCTCCGGACCACCCCCTCATGCCTCTCTTTCCAGAACCGCGCCATTTCGCGGGTTTCAAGTCGTCCAAGTGTCCAAAGATGCTCGTACTTCTCAAGAGAGGCACCTTCGTGCTTGGAGGTTATGTGCGCTCGGATATTGTAGCGCCAGACCGCGGCCGTGTTCTTCGGACAAAGTGGACATGGAAGCGGGATATTGGAGCATGGCGCTGTTGGCTTAGATGTGGCGGCATTAGCGTACCGAATAGACTGCATGTTGGAGCATCCAGACGACGATCTCTGATCAATCTTGCGCTTCCCGGCCTTTCTGGTGAGGAAAATCCGGCATAGGGATGATGGACGAAGGCAGAAGCCGCAGGGCTCGTCTTCACGGATAATCGAAGGGTCAAACAATATGTGTGCACCTATATGCTCGACCACACGTTGGCCAAGCTTTCCAGTGTATTCAAACTGCGGTGAGCACAAAGTACACGCGCTGGTGCTTCCAGAGAGATTGTCGAGCTCATCACCTGTAGTTTTACACGAGAAACATGCTTTACCTAAATTTGGGAACAAGATTAACGCACAGAATAAGATTTGAATGGGATCCACAGACGTACCAGACCCCTCGCAATACGGAAAAACTTTACTTCCTGCAAGATGCACAAGCGTTCTTACATTGAGATTCGTCACATGTGCGAAGATACTTGCTGCCAGTCCTACCAAAAACGAGCCCTGAAAAAGATAAAACTGCCGACTGATGGTTGCGCTGCGAGAAACCAGAGATGGATCAACTGGATGAACCCACTTTCCAGGAACATTCACCGTGAGCTCGGGAATCTGGTAAGAGCGCCAGTCATTCTTCAGAGATGGGTCATCTTCAGCAGTTGCGGGTCGAAGGCCAATTATGCGCATTGATACTGTGACCTTATCACTGTCAGCAAGATCCTCCAGAGCGATTGAACTGTACAAATCAGAGTCAATTTTGATGGCATTGACCTCTCCAATGCAAAGAAAGATATGGCAGTCGCAGCGGACGAGAGTGGCAACAGGGTCGTGGATAATGAGAATAGCATCAGAATTTGAAGAGCCAAACTCCGAGGACATCGCTTTTGTCGCGGAATATCGTTCGACAGCCTGAACTCGCTTAAGACGATCAGTAGAGCTGGGTGTCGGATTTCCTTTCAGTTTACTGCGGAGCGAAACAGCGCGGCTCTTCAGCATATTCTTGCCATTGTACGTGATCCATCGGTTGATTTTTTGTTGCGGGGCTGCACCTGCGGTCTCGTTGAGTTCTGATTCACAGATATCGTCGTCATCCTCTGCAAGTATAGCATCTTCTATTTCGACCGTAATTTCATTGGGAAGACTGGGAGATTCTGGCGAACACGGCT
Organism: Hypholoma fasciculare; assembly: GCA_016801325.1. NCBI lineage: Eukaryota > Fungi > Basidiomycota > Agaricomycetes > Agaricales > Strophariaceae > Hypholoma > Hypholoma fasciculare. Next base: position 43,407 of record JAEKIV010000391.1, read on the forward strand.
CTGGAGTTCCTTTATAGAGATTGAAGGGGATACATTCGATACTCTCGTCCTCCTCGGCAGGTAGATTAACAAGGAGCTTCCCTTGAGGGGCAAGGATGTCGACTTGTGGGTCCTTCTCGAGATCCTTTAGAATATTGATTGTAAATGGACACTCTGTTTCAACAAGGTGTCTGCCCCGTCGCCAACATGTCAGCAGAGTCACAGAGCTCACATGGACGTCACCCCTCCATGAAGCGGGCTTGATGTGATCGGTTGTGTCAGGAAGTTCAACTGAGTCTCGTGTAAGGGCAGGCAGCTTCAATCGGCGAGGAGGACGATCCCAGTGAGGATACTTAGCAAGTATATTAGACACCTGAGTTGTTCCAGTCAGACGCGACGAGAGTTGGTAGATGTCAAGGTTTGCGTTGTTTCCTATCATCGTGTGTAAGATTCCGAAGAGTTCTTCTAAGCGATCAGTTCCCAACAGCATACAATAGAAAGAACCATTTGGGTTGTCGACTTTTGCTTTTGCGACGCAAAAATAGACGTTTTTAATCATGATCATGATGTTGACATAGAGGAGAGTTGGCAGGAATTTAGGGCCGTGATTATAATAGAGCGCAAGAGCCAGGTGGGACGCTGCGCTCAGATGCTCCAGTTGTTCCGATAATGTGAGATCTACGCAGACATACGGAAAAAGTAAATGCCACAGGAGTTTTCCAAGAATTCGAAGGGCCTCTCGTGTTTGTACTGCCGAAGGATTAGGGTGATCTGTGAGTGGCGGAAGAGACCATATGTCCTTGAGCATATCAAATGCCAATTTGACGTCCTGCTGATCGTCCGGATTAAAGAGTGCGTGTATATGGGTCGCAGAGTGTCCAGACATCTTAAGATGAGTCTCGATTACAGGCGGAGTTATGCGAACATCGTTGATAACAATCCCACGAGCGCGTAGGCTGAGGTTTCTTGCGCGCTTGAAGACATGTTTCCAATCTTTGTCGCAGGTGAGATCGTCCTTCCTGACATGTAAGTTCATGAATGTCAGTTGACTGAGTAGAGGATAAATTGGGGAACTTGGTTGAAGGGGTGCAATAAATGTTAAGTTGACCATGGCAGATCCTCGACGAGTTTCGCCATCAGATGCAATAGACACCGTGCGCAAGTGAGTATCGTCCTTGAGTTCATTGATTGCATCTATAACAGTGGAAAGCATTTTGGCGTGTTCTTCGCCTGTTTCGCGTTTGCAGTCACCTGAAATCAGGATTGGGCGACCAGCATATATGCGTGTATCGCCGCTGAGCAGTCCTAGGGCGCCGACTGTGGCCTATTCCAAAAATAGAACGTGGAACAAAACGAGATCTGGTCAGTGCGCTCTAACATCCTTTGTCTCAAACTCTCACCTCGCCCGCGTAATGAACCTCACCATCCTCCAAACACTTGAAGAGCTCATTCAGGTCATTTTCGTGGTTGAATTCCAAGGGAGCTGCTTGCCCATGAGCACGACACACCCCGAGGAAACAATTACTCCTATCGTCCCATCGGATACGTTTTTCAGTTGCGATTTCATCGAGCATGAGAATCTGATGGACAACTTGGCGCTCTGACAGTACGTCCTCGATGGCCTCAAAGCAAGCCTTGATATTCTTCTTGATCTCAACAGAACTTGGTGTTGTGTGGGATGGAATGAGAGGTGGCATGAGCTGTCGATGGCGGATGGTTGAGATATGCGGGAGTCCCATAGCACGGTGAACGATTCCTGCTAGTCTACCGCCCCCTAATCTCCACAACAGCAATGCCAGCATACTCTCGCGCTCCGTATAGCTCTTTGGATTGTAAAGTTTCTTGGCGGCATCTTCGTAAGTCGACAGTATTCCACGGATGCCTTTTTTCTGACCCAAAGATATGCGTACCAGCCGCTCAACGTTATGATACTCTCCACTCCCGATAGCAATCAAGAATCGCTTGTAGTTAGAAAGGGCCATCGACCGAACGACAATGCTCCATGCTAGGTTCAATCCGCGCTTTCGCAGTGACGCATTCTGTTCGTCCTTGCGCCGAAGTGTCTTGATCAGATTCCCAATACCATGGTATGTGTATGGTGACCGCTCGCTGACGCCGTTATTGATGCGATTGATTATTCCTTTCAGACTACTGTTTTCTGGTAAAGCAAGACATTCGCTGCAAGGGATTGAGGGCGATGGTGATCGATCAAAGCATGAATAGGATCGGAGGAACATCCGTGAGCGCCGTACTTCGTAATCCCAGGGTAGATTGTGAGTGTCATGGAGCGCCATAGGATATTCCGAGTGTGGTGAGCAACCGTCAGGAAGAACAAGTGCGAATGCTGGACATTTGAAAGATCCTTCATCGGCACAAAACAAAACTTCTTCCGTGGCAAGGGTTGGTGTACAGTTGTCGTGTTTCGGTGAGTCAGACAATGTTTTCTGGGCTGGCTCGTTACACCTAATGGTACCAAATCTAGTGAATGAATACATCCCAAGACGACAGGACTCACAGTGACTTTAGCCCACTCATAAGATGCGTGAGTTTCCCCTCCATTAATGCTTCGCTGACTCCGCGTTCGCTCACGAAGTAATCAATGAATCGTACCATCCCATCAAGGCCAACCCTTCCATTCCTCACAACATCATCAATATCCAGTGCGGTTCCCCATCCTAACGCTTCTTTGAACATTCCGTTAAGTGTCTCTTCCCAAAGACTGTCTGATGATATTGACAGATCGTCCACCAGGTTCGGGTCGGCGGTGAATATGGCAAGTGGGTCCGGACCCGTTTTCCCGCCAGAATTCGGAGGGAGGGTTGAAATAAGCTGCCGCAGCTCTGTCGCAAGGTCACACACAGTATCATTGGGATTGATGGCCATGTTGGTAGATTTCAACGTCCCGTGTGGTTTGGTTTTCGAAGTTGCGGCAGATACACCGCAGTTCTGTGTTGGTGGAATTGGATGGAGAGCTGCAACTTCCGACCCCAATATTCCCCCAATACGCGGAGGTGCTGCCGTTGTAGATGGTACGTTCCTTTTACTTGATTCCGTCGCTTTGCCAAAGAACGAGAGAATTGACGAGTTCCGTCCTTTTTGTAGCTGAACCTTATACTCTTTGCACGCCATCGTTCCCATATGTCGCTTCTCGATGTTTGAAAATCCGCCTGGGCCGCAGATGATCTTTTTTGTGCACAAGGGGCATGTAGCATACCCGTTGGCGTCAATACTCCTGTCCTGGAATCGCAGTCATTACCTGAAATCATGGCTTGATTTGATCAATGAATTATAGCTGTTTTCTCACATAGTTATCTTTCTCCATAGCTGGTTTTCTGGACGGGAATTCAAGTGAAGCAACAGGGATAGAGTGCAGCAAGAGTTTGACGGCTCTGAATGCAAAAAATCCTCTTGACATCCATCCTCGATCACTGTCCGTCGTCCGATCACTTCCGCGTTTGCCATTAAGTAGCTCAGTGTACGTTGAGTGCGGGCGCCTAGTGCAGAAATATATTAAATCCTGACAATTCCCTTGAGAGTCTGAGATAGATCCAACACAGCTGACACAGCTCCAACATGACTTATTATTTCTTTCTTCTTGTCAATGCAGTATGAGAGCCTCAAAGCTATCTCAAGCGCATATGCAAATCATGGACGCGCAGCCAATGCCGCGGCGAAGCAATCCCTGTTGATACCCGTGTCTGTCATCGGCTCGTTTAAACGCAGTAATTATTGCTCGATTCCGGCGAACTACTTAGCAGAATATAGACTCTGAGTAGATTATATGAATTTGAGAAGATATACACACTATTTAACCTGTGCATACTGGTGATCTAACCCAAAAATGACTTGAAAATGACCGAAAATAAAAGTATACTAGAAAAAAATTTCGGGCCTGGCGGCCGGACCTACCTACCAGCATCCGGTCCGGCATTCTGATCCCGGCACCCCCTTGGTCTATTCATCGGAATCTAGCTCAAAAAAACAATAGCGAGGTCTTCTGGCGTCGACACTGCAACGCAGTACCTGCTCTCATCGGAAAAATCGAACCTAACAGCAACAGTAATGACTCCACACTTACTGAAAATCAAGCTGGCGGTCCTTCTCAGCCAAAGCAGGTAGGTGGTTGATGGCCAAGCTTGTCGTCGGTCTACTCACGCAAATTATCAACAGCGAAAGCGTGCTGTCTGTAGTCGCTGCAAAACAGTCATGTACTTCCCGGGAAACAAGAAAGCAAATCACAAGAAAGGGTATTGCGCTGACGGCGCACGATCGACGGATCCCAAGAAGAAAAAGGGCCAGATAACTGGCGAAGACAATACTGGCAACATCCCTACAGTGGGAGACTACGATGGTGGCAACACTGGTAACGATGAAGCTAACGATGCTGGGAAAACCGCCACAGTCGAAGAGCTCGAAGTCCTAGCCCCATGGCCTCAGCCACCCGGTATTTTCATAACAGGAAATATGTTCGATCCAGCGAAGTTCTTGTTCGCCGTTCGGGATTTGTATGAAAAGGTCGCTGATCATCGAGCGCACAATAATTCAGATATACCATACGACTATACTCTAGAAGATCAAGCATTCTCGCAGATGCTAAGCGCGCGAACAAAGGTTATCGATGAGCATTCATATTTCCGTCTCTTTGATCTTACATTTACCTCCGGGAACACTTATGAATCCATGGTCGTTGAGCATGAGGGCCACCGGTACCTCCGCATGGACTGCTTATAGGGACATCAACACGGCCATTGTATATAATATCTTTAGTTCCTATATATCATACATTTATCTGTTATTTAGTACTGCCTAATCTACCAGTGGAATGCATAAACAGCGTTCAAATTTGCAAGGCTGAGACGATGGATTTGCGATAGATGCGATAAGCCTTCCGGAGATTGTGCCCAAAAAGGAAAGCCCTGCCTGGAAATTTGAAACATCAGGAGATTTCCCTGGGTTCAACGACGTCACCAGATTGAAAGTAACTGCCCTGGGAATGACCAATTTTCCGCCCAACCTTGCCCAAGACTCAAGTTGAACCCAACACCGTCCAGTGTCCACAAAACGCCCATTTGACGCCCATCGACACGACGCACTGGCTTACTCTTGCACCTAACTCATACCCGCCATGATTCTGCCACTCGTCTGTTCTATGCCCGCGTACAACTCCAACGGCGAGACGCGCTTGTCGACCGTCAAAATTGACAACACACAGCCCGTATATAGTATGTTGATTCAGAAGATCTGCGATAATTGGCACTCGCACAATAACAATGTAGTGGCGATGAAATCCGAATACATCAACATTTACAAGGTGTACCGTATACCGTCTCCCTCTGTCGAAAGCATTTAGCTGACTCAAATCAGGCAAATATTTCAAGCGATCCCCCGGAAACATTCAGCGAACGTAGAACAGCCTTGATGTCTGAGTGTGGAAACCAAAGCATGAGCATAGTGACAACTATTTCTTATTATTCTCCGTCTGCAGAGCCAGAAACAGTTAACATTCTAGTCGAAATCGAATGTACAGGGCATAAATTACCATCTATCTTTTGTTGCCTCACTTATTTTCTAAAAATTTGACAGGTCGATTATTTTGCCACATCTATGATGAGTTAAGGGATACAGAATGCCACAGGGGATCTCCATAGTGGTCCGCGAGGATGCTCGAGTAAATGACTTGAGAATGGCGCTCGAGGTTCAAAGACGCCATGGTCAGAATGAATAAAGGCGCCTTGGATAGCCCTTTCGTGCTCGAGGATCACCAGCTAAGGATGGATGCCGTCCGGTGGTGGGATTACATCTCGAACGCGGATCTGCAGATGGATGGAATCCTCCATGTGGTTGTCGTGATTAATGCCCGGCTTGGTGAGTTCTCCCTGCAGCTTGCCGCTGAATTACTTTCCAGCATTAAAGCGTATGGCCTCCACTCAGTTAACCGCCAACAGACTCAAACACATGAAGCTCGTCGCGTCTGCCCCGTCAACGGTGGCGAAGTCGTCGCATTACCACGCCGTGCAGGGGGACCCCACTGGCAGGGTCTTGGACGACCATCCGATGCGCGACACAGGTATTCCACCCGTCGAGTTCCTCTATCCTCTATTCGGAGACTTTCTGGATACGGTCTATGGAGGTAGGGACGTCGACGCCGTGACACTCGCAGAGCACAAGGTAAAAGTGGACGCGTTTGCCAACGCCATGACAGGTTTCTTCCCAGATGAGGACTCCCGACAAGACCAAGGACTCCTCTACATGGATAACATTTTTGATCACAATATCTGGTGGGGCCGTACCGTTCTGCCGGACGGTATAACCACCCAGGACGGTTTCCCCTGTATCGTCGTAGTGTTCCAAAATAGCGACTGCGACGACACCGCCCAAGCCTCCCCCGAATCCAGGGCCTTGACCGTATTGGCCCTGGACACCTCAAATTTTACATCGATTGTCGCCACCCGCAAGAACAAGATGATCGCGAGCTGTACATCGCCACCGAAGACAAGAGCAATAAGACGCTCCTCATCAAGTTCGCAAAACGATACTGTCTTGCTTTGCGTAATCTGTGCGGCGCAGCGAACCATGCCCCGAAGGTTCTGGCATATGAGGTCCTCCCTGGCGGGTGGCACGCAGTCGCCATGGATTTCATTGAGGAGGTCCCGTCCCTCGATGAGGCGGTTACGCGGTGGGGAGCAGAGAGTATGAAATACGCTGTCGACGGCCTGAGAAAGCTGGTTGCTGAATTTCATGCTGAGGGGTACGTGCACGGGGATTTGCGGGGCGCCAACATCGATTTGATCAATTCAATTTATACTGGTTAAAAGCAGAAAATCACTAGCCAGAAAAGTATATGTGATAGCATATTTAGACGACACCTCCTTCATACATGACGAGAAATGGAATTTGAGCGGCTGAGCTCAAAGACGGTTTGGACTTGCTCTGGTACTCGTCTTGGCTTCTGAATCTCTGAAATCATCAACTTTCACGACATGCGTAGGTAAGATAAATACAAGGTATGCCATGAAGTCTCGCTGGCGCCAGGATGCATTTGGGATGAATGGAAAAATTTGGGCAGATAGCAAGCAGATAGCGGCGTTGAAAGACTCTTCGGAAATGACTAAGCCAAATTCCCACTGTCAATTTATCATGTCATCCCGGCTGTGAACATGCAGCGTATAAGTACAGCGAAGAGGATATGGAGGACTCAAGGAGGACTTATTGTTCGTTGTGCGTAACTTGATTTTGACCTGGTTGACCACTACCTTCTCCTCGGAAGCATTTACTGCAGACGTCTATAAACCGACATGTCGGTCATCGCACAAAACCTCCCCAGAGTCTGGCTGATTACAGGTATGTTTATAGCCTAGTTCTCAGCTATACCACGACTCAATTGGTCTTCTTAAGGGACATCGTCAGGATTTGGGAAGCGCCTTGCAAAGATTGTCATTGCGAGAGGCGATCGCGTAATCGCCACTGCACGCTCTCTTCCCAAGCTAGAGGAACTGCAGGCGGAAATCAAACAAGAAGATCGCGAGAGACTGAGAATAGCGGTCCTAGATGTGACTGAGGGCGAGGACGAGATTAAAACGAAGATCGGTGCTATGACGGCGTTATGGGGTGGCGTAGACGTTCTTGTGAATAACGCAGGTGCGAAATCTATCTCTAGATTTCTGGGACAAGCGCAGACAACAGGATGTTCAGGGTATGGTCTCCCGGGACTCATAGAAGAGGGCGGGTGCGTTATCTACGCGAACTATGCCTCGATCTTAGCGACTAAAGACAACGTCATGTCTAGGACTAAATTATTGCGGCGTCAATTTGAGACCAATGTTTTTGGCCTACTGGACGTAACTACGGCAGCTCTTCCGTATCTGAGGCAAAGTCGAGAGGCGTGCGTCGTCGTCGTCGGGAGCCGATCTGCTTGGACGGCAGAAATTGTGGTAAGACTGCGTCTCACGCGTGCAATCAGTGTAAACTCTTACTTCTATATATACACAGGGACTTGGCCATTATGCCGCCTCGAAAGCTGCGGTTCACGGTGAGAATCGTAGTATTCAGCGAATTTTTATATAATCTCACTCTCCCTACCACCTTCAGCCATGTCGGAAGCATTAATGAGCGAACTTGCGCCCTTCGGTATCAAGGTACTGCTAGTCCAACCAGGCAGTTTCCGTACAGAGGGTATATACGGGCAGCCCTATTTCCAGGAAAACCCTATCCCTGCGTATGATGAGCTTCGGGGAGCCAGTGTGAAGCGATTCACGTCTGTTCCTGGATCGGAGAAAGGAGACCCTGATAAAGCTGCTGCGGCTATTGCAGATGTCGTCCGGGGTGAAGGCGTGGCGAAAGGTCGCCCGTGGCCTTCGTACCTTGTACTCGGCGAAGACGCGGAATTGAATGTGAGGAAGAAGTGCACGAAGGTGGTTAACACACTCAATGATTGGGTAGACGTTGCGAGAGGTGTCAGTTTCGACGTGTCCGAAGATGTATCTTCGAAGGAGGTGCCTTGAGATCAAATCAGGTATAATGCCATATGAGCATGGATTACATGACTTGAAAAACATATTCTTGTTGTACAATGTAATAATATATACGCCGTTACGCGTTGTTCAAATCAGCCTGCTATTAGTAAATTGAGCACCTTTTAATTGGCACCATCGCAATATTAAAATCAGGGACGTAGTAGCCGAATGGATATCTCAATAGTTGCACGGTGGGTCAATACTTCAAGTTTGTACCGATTTTGCGTGTACACTCGCAATGCATGTAGCGTACACATCAAGTACACATACTAATTAGCGCCGGTAGATCTCCGCATAGCGGAAAAGCTTCCTTCCGGGTGTCGGCAAGCCTTCCAGTGATGGAACAGATTCATATCAGGTCCAAACTTGATCCAAATACGACCATTTGCGGCCCCTTTGCATGTCGTTAGATGTCGTTGCCGAGCGTCTTCGCATTCGCTTCTCGCACCCGCAACATACTTAAATAAATGACTCGAGGCAACTTTCAAATCCCTATCGACCACAGGCTTCGAGCGACTCGCCACGAATTGACATTACCAAAAGCACCTCCAAGCCTTGTCAGAGTCTGCGCCATCGAAAACGCCAAATACCATGCCTAGTTTCGTAGCCGCTCGAGAAGCCAACGCGGCCTTTAAACCGTCCTACGTACCAGTGATGGTCGTCACCGGCGGCACCGCAGGCATTGGGCAGGCTATGATCGAAGCGCTGGCGCATCACCTCAAAGGACGCCTGCACGTTGTGCTCATCGGCCGCAACCGCGCCGCTGGCGAGAAGATCATCGCAGGCCTACCCACCGCGCTCGAATCGAAGTACGAGGTGATGGTGCGCGACGTCACAATCATGAAGAACATCCATACGCTCACCGCAGAGCTGCTGGCACGGCTGCCAAAGATCAACTTCCTAGTACACTCTGCGGGGTTCGTACGCTTCAGTGGCGGGCGACAGGAAACGGAGGACGGGATCGACGACATGATGGCAATCCGCTACTACAATCGGTTTGCTCTGACGAAGGATCTCCTACCTCTGCTGCGGAATGCAGCGACGGCGGGGGAAGCCACCAATGTGATTTGTGTGCTGGGCGCCGGGTTATCACCTGAGGTCGACCTTGAGGACCTTGGGCTAAAGAAGACGTATGGGTTCGTGAAAATGGCCACACAAACTGTTGCTTATAATGATTTGATGATCTCCGTAAGTTTTCCACAAGACATTTAGAGATACGAGTTGACGATTTTGATTTTCATAGGAATTCGCTCGTCAGGACCCGGAAATTGCATTCTCTCACATCCACCCTGGCTTCGTCTTCAACGGCACAATGTTTGGACCTGGCAAAATGACCACTTTCTTGTCAATCATCTTCGCCCCGTTAATATGGGGATTCACCATTCCCCCCCAGCACAACGCAGAGTACATGTTATTCGGAATGCTCTCCGCCAAGAAGGGCATGAACCGCTTCGACAAATACGGCGACGATGTTGGCATGAAGAAATTTCCTCAGGCGAAGGATGCGCCTAGGCTTCTGTGGGAACACTCGATGGAGGTGACGAAGTCGAGCTAGGGTGCAATGTATGCAGTGTCACTGTATAGTACTGCTTTTTTTCGGATGCCGTCTGTGCCTGATATCGCGCTTTTTTTGTGCCATCGTGCATGCCAATGCAACTTTATCATCGGCTGATATGTTTTGACGCGCTTTCCCAATTATGAGTTTGAAGGGTTGAGGGGATATGGAATATCATCAAGGTGAATTTCGTGCGTTGCCACTGTGCCAGCCTTCCAAGTGATGGGACAAGTCTAGATCAATTCGATTCCAAACACAACCACTGTTGGCACTGTTCTATGTTGGTTCTATGTTGTTGCCGAGCGTCATCGTCACTGGTCGCAATGCATACGTATTACGCGCATATGTAGGACGCGCCACAGCGTAATAATAGGGACGAGTTTCAAATCTCTATCAAACATTTCTTCCTCGGGGGCTTCGGGCAAGCTTCGGGCTTCTAAGGCTTTGGACTTACACTTGAACATTTGAACCTAAAGTTGCTACAGTTTAAAACCACCAGTTCGAAGAGTCTCTGCGCCATCAAACCCCCAGATATCATGCCTAGCTTCGCAACTGTTCAAGAGGCCAACGCCGCCTTTAAACCGACCTACGTACCCGTAATAGTCGTCACCGGCGGCACCGCTGGCATTGGGCAGGCTATGATCGAAGCGCTGGCGCATCACCTCAAGGGACGTCTGCATGTTGTGCTCGTAGGCCGCAACCGCGCCGCTGGCGAGAAGATCATCGCGGGCCTGCCCACCGCACCCGAGTCGAAGTACGAGGTGATGGTGTGCGACGTCACGATCATGAAGAGCATCCATGCGCTCACGGCAGAGCTGCTGGCACGACTGCCAAAGATCAACTTTCTAGTGCACTCTGCGGGGTTCGTGCGCTTCCGCGGTGGGCGCCAGGAAACAGAAGACGGAATAGACGACATGATGGCGATCCGCTATTACAATCGGTTTGCCTTGACCAAGGACCTCCTTCCTCTGCTGCGAAACGCGGCGGCAGCAGGGGAAGCCACCAATGTGCTTTCTATACTAAGCGCCGGGAAATTATCTCCCGCGGTCGATCTTGAAGACCTTGGGCTGAAAAAGACCTACGGCTTTTTCAAGGCCGGCCAGCAAACCAGCGTTTATAATGATTTGATGATCTCCGTAAGTAATTCATGATCTGCGAAAACATGAAGCATGCGAGTTAAACAACCTAATGTTGCAGGAGTTTGCACGCCAGGACCCAGAAATTGGCTTCTCTCACATCTACCCTGGCTTCGTCTTCAACGGGACAATGTTTGGACCTGGGAAAATGACCACATTCTTGTCGATAGCCCTTGCCCCGTTGATATGGGCGTTCACCATTCCTCCTAGGAAAAACGCAGAGTACATGTTATTCGGAATGATTTCCGCCAAGAAGGGCATGAACCGCTTTGGGGAATATGGGGACGACATTGGAAAGAAGAATTTTCCGAAAGCAAAGGACGCGCAGGAGCTTCTGTGGGAACACTCGATAGAAGTGACCAAATCGAGCTAGGGTACCGCGTTTTTTTGGATGCCATCCCTGTCTGATACCGCGCGCACCCTTTTTTCTACCACCATGTATACCAATTTAACTATACCATCGGCTGATATGCTGTTTATATTCTCGCCCACTTTCTCAATATGAGCGAGAGTCGAGGGAATAAGAGATATTCTCATGGTGAATATCGGGTATTACCACTGCTACGCCAGCCTTTCAAGTGATGGGACACACCCAAATCAAATCGAATCAAAACGCAACCACTGTTGGTACTGTTCTATCATCCTTTGATCATCTTCATCACTGGTGGCATTTCTTCCCAGATGTTTCGAGCTTCCGAGTCCAATAAGGCTTTGGTTCTACACTTCAATCTGAAGCTACTGAAGTTTGAAACCATCTGTAAGCCTGGCGGCCCAGGCTTACGACGCGGCCCATTAGAATCATTATCTTATCTACCTACATTACATACACACGCACGTG
>JAEKIV010000392.1:0-37307 GCA_016801325.1 Hypholoma fasciculare
AGAGTCCGAATAAACATAGGTAATCATATGGCATAATGGCATAGGTGTAAGCATAAAGATAACGAGTGAGATAAGATAATGTGGTAAAAGGTAGCGAACCGTTACAGGAGACGATGTACCACGTTCTCCCACGAGAAATAAATCTGACAACGTCAGGGCATGGTTCCGCGTTTTAGTTCCGTTCATGGTTCAAGCCCAGGCGCCATAATCTCTCCACCTGAACATCTCCATAATTGGAAATCTTTCGGCGACTTCTCAATTGCGGAGTGCTGCGCTGCGGGAGCTGATGTGCTGTTTGCACCTCGAGCAACGGGGCGTCTGCATCCGGCGCGTAGCAAGGGCAGACGCGTGGTGCGGGATTCAGAGGCGGTGTACGGAAGACGGCGATAGGAGTGAGCGGAGCGCGGCTAAAGGGCACATGCACAGGCGCCGCAAGTGCTGATACTGCGTTGCGTTGCGTACTAGAAGCGGAAGGCACGCTAGTACAAGCGCTGAGCGCTGATATTTAACAACCTCGTTCACGCAACTAGTTACGGCGACGGTGTGCTCGCGCGCGCGTGTTCTTTTTGAGTGTTAATTGACAATGTATTTTACAAATTTCTCCGCTTCACAGGCGGTGAGGCTTTCTTGAATGCTGGCGCTGACTGTAGGTGCGTCGCAGGTGCCAGGTAGATATCAGATTCAGAGCACTTGCGAAATGAGGAGGAAAATTCGGTCTACGATTCAAGCAGGCGCGCGCGTAGAGAAACAGAAGGCAGAAGATATGAATTGGTGTCTAGGAAGAAAAATACACGGAAGGATACAGCCTTTATAAATACACCATGGTACTGAGCAGATACGAAACCCCGCGGAATAGATAAGAGCACCGACACGACACGAGAAGCGAGCACATCTAAGAGTCGTCGGCCTGGGGGCTGCAGGCAAGCGGTCAGCTCTAGGAATCAGGGTAAGAGATTAGAGGAAACATACATGGAAGGGACGGTGGTCGGTGGCCCGGGCTGGGTCGCGAGCGAGGGGAAGGCTGCGGTGGCGCACTGTATTCGCGACGCTTCAGCGGCACATCTCAGCTTATAGAAGGGATAAATACGCACTGCCTGCTCGATGTCGTTCATGGTCAGGCCGGGAGGGAGTGTCGCGGGGCCGCCAGTGAAGGGGATCGCGGCGGGGATGACCTCGCTGCAGTCGGTCAACTGGTGTGCAGAGCGCAGTCTCAGCACGGCTTTGGGGAAAGGGTGGTGTGTGTGAGGCGTTTCTTACCTCGCTCTGCTTCTGGCCGAGGAGAGAGAGCTTGAGGACACCCTGACCGAAGGCGGTAGCCATCGCGGCTTGGTTGTCTTTGCGGTGCGTTAGGCAGCTGGCTGGGACAGTGGGAAAAAATGGCTACTTACTGACGAAGGATTGCCAAGCGCAGTTCGTCGCAGAGTCACGCGCGAGCTGTTGAGGAGTGAATTTTTAGAGGGCGTATTTGGAGAATCCGAAGAGACTTACGAGGTGGTCTGACTGCAAGCGTACCGTGCCGGCAACTGCAGTCTCAACCTCACCTTGCTGACCTCCCTCTCTGTAATATATTTAGCACAGAATCGTGCGTTTTAAAGCACGAAGTACGTACCCAGTGAACAGAGTTCCGCGGAGCTGAACATCCACAAAGATTTGGGCTTAAAGAAAGCTGAGTATCCAAACTTTGCGAAAATAATAACGGCGACTGACTGTCAAACACGGAGGGAGTCTGATCGAAGGGTACGCCTTGCTGCCCTGGAACAATGTCGTCCGCGCCAGCAACACTGTGCGATCCGCCGACGACCGCGACGACCTCCTCTGGGGTCAGGAAGCCGACCTCGCCGAAGCGCGTCATGATGGACTCGACGCTGTCGAAGGGATCGGGAACGAGGCCTGGGGGCGACGCTGCGACGGGTTGTTCCCGCCCGAAGAAGAACGGGATGCGCGGAGCTCCGGGGCACTGCACCAGGCTGACTGCACCGGCGAGTTGGATGCTGCGAAAATTAATTAGGCCATGGAGTGTAAGTGGTATTGACGGGTGAATCGTACAAGTCTCCTGGGGACATGGTGTCGGAGTGCTTGAAGAGGAAGGGGCCGAGCGTGTCAAGGACATCATCGATACCGAGGTTGGCGGGGAAGGTGAGCTCCGTCTCGTTGAAGGTAGCGATAGACCCGTCAGCGCCTCCTCCACTATATTTAGGCGTTAGCATATGCGCCAAGAAAAATTAAGAGGGACATGCCCTAAAGTGGGAGAGATACCAATAGAATCGTGGAAGACGAGGCGAAGGGCACCGTGGGCCTAAGAATAGCTTAGATGATTTCATTTAGGAAAAAAAGAAGACTAACAGCGTCGCCACACTCGTTTTCGAACAAATTCTCCTGGAGGTCTTTGACAACGGGGAACAGTGCACAGCACGCCTGGTTAACAGCAGTGTTGATGCCGTCGGGGCACAGAGCGCGCTTGGTCCTCAGGGCTTCCAAGATAATTAGCACGCCAAATATACAAGCGCTCGGAAATAACCGCACCGTTGACCGAGAGGATTGGAAGAGAGAGAACGAGAGCGGAGAGAGCAGCGCTGAAAACCATCTTATGTGCTGGAGTGCTCGACTGGGAAGTAGAGGACTATGAACTAGTGCTGCCTTGACATTAGCATAAAGCATCCTATCTTTTATACATTTTCTGAAAAACGAGTTTCCCGACTCAATGAACGCGTTGGGCATTGCCAAGACATGTAATCAAGTCGAGGAATCAATGCGATCAATGCCAAGAGGATGTTTTTGGACGAACTTTCATCACGGTGCACCTCCTATGCAATAGAATACCGCCTTACCGAGAGCATGACAATCTCGCAAACCAGTGGAACCGATTGCCGAATTACTATACCCCACGGCCGTGTGCTTTGGGTGTCAAAAATATGCAGCGCGAGACCTGTCAAACGTTACAAGCTAATGGTAAACGCAACTTTACAGACTGATGTACCTCTCTTTGTGTCGAGGACAGTGTATCCAGCATACCGGTACTGGAAGCTCTTCGTGTGCACCCATGGGCCGGTTTTCCACGCACACCGCCTGAGTTTCCATTTCTCGAGCATAAATTACACACAGCACGCTCAAATGACGACCGCATCCCTTGATCCGGATTCGACAGTTGAGTGGTTGAGACTCGTCTTCTTAATTCATATTAGGGGCTTACTGCCTGAGAATAATGCGGAATACATGCGCGTCAATATTGGGTAGCGGAAAGCCAATTCAAGGAATAACCTTTCTATGTATAATATTCAGAATAATTATGTATGAGGGAGACTTAGGCCCGGGAGGAGGAGACTTTGGGCAAGTAGTGGAGTTTGGCTCAGAAGATTGTTGCACACACGCTGAGACCATAGCTTGGGATTATCGAGACTGAAAGAGTACCAGTAACTCCTTTCTGAGAAAGTTTTGGCTTTCTTGTTGAAGATACTCACTTCCAATTGGCCAAAATGCTGCCAGTCGTAGTTATTTTTGTCTTCTGATATAAAATAGATTTAAGTAAAAATAGAGTAATCCTTTTTATTCAAAAATAGATACTAATACATACGCGTGCAAGGCTATTATAGATTCTTATCACACTGACACGCAACGGCGTTTGTAGAGCAAGAATAACGAAGGAGTGGTGCCAATCAGACACCTCGGATTTCAGATTACACATCGTTTCTTTTTTGCAGAATGATTCAGGGCAACTTGGAGAGTTATGAGTGGACGTTCAGAGCCAATGGTGAGTGAAAAATATGAGCGGAATTGTTCGTACTGCATAAGTAGGGAAGAAAACTGAATGGAGAGTCCATGGAAAACTCGAATCACAGCTGCCAGCGTTTCGTGCACGGTGTCAGGAGTGTATTTCTTCTTCCCACATCCCGTTCATCATCATTTCATCGACAACGCTTATACTACAAAGGTGTGAACATTTAAGAGAGGACTGGATACTGGGTTCAAGGCCCAAAATATTATATCGGAGCTATATGAGGTGTACAGTTAACTAGTAACAATCCCTGGCGAGAAGATAGAGACTGAACTTAGGAGCTTAAGGACGGGACAAATAGATGGCTGTCCCGCATGCAACCTGCATGCCCGAAGCAACCCTCGATCCCGAGAATGACGTCTATATTAATGTGTGTCAATCTCTACGTAGTATCGGCCTTGATGTCAGCTTTAAATCTAAAACTGATCTCACGACATCCTTCATGTGCGAGAACTGATTCATAATGTCTTGCCCATCCTGTTCTTGTGTCCGATAAATGTACACAATTTGAGTGGAATAAGTGCGTTTTTGTGTTTGAACGGTACTATTCGAAAGAGTAGTGGGTAATAGACTCATTTAGAGTGTCCCATATTATCTTACATTCCTTGAAAATACACGTCCTTTGAGATGAAATAAATATTCCTGTGAACATCCCAGTGCGGGCTGTGTACGTTGTGGAGCTCTTTATTTAAAGAAATGATACCAGTACGTATGCTCAATTTAAGATGCAGAGGAAGCCTCTGGAAGCGTCTGTTGAGATCAGGCCTTGGCCCCCTTGTCGGCCGGCTTTATGTCGAGGTCTTTGTACTACGCTAGCGGGCTTGGCGTTCTTCGGAACAGTGGGCGCTTGACGTTTCAGCGTTGACAGAACAAGTGAATCCAACGGCGCTCTGCATGTGTAACGATCACAGCGCCGATTGGTTCTTCTACCACACCCTTGAACGTACCTCCCGGTTGCCCACAACGTGAGACTGTTCCGGAGAGCGAAAATGAACCCGGCTATGCCTAAATATTTCATGCATCCCCTGTAGTATTCTGGTACACCTCCATCGATACGGCCTCCTGTGCCGTGTCAGGCCGGTACCGATGTTTTGGCACGCGCGCGCACGATCTTTTATTTACCCATATGCATATCACAAGTCAGTGCAGCAGGGGGTAGATGAGAGATCGTAATATAGCGACTGGGAGGAATTTTACGGCATGATCGGCAGTACAGTGGTATGAATATCTTGAGTTGTTAATGAGCGCCGATGAGGCGTTGCGGAAAACCGTGTCAGTTATACCAGACTACTCTGGGTCCATTAAAAATGGCATTTTTATTTTCGAAACCTACGTAAATACTGCACTGGTAGCGCCTGTGTCAATGGCGACGAGGAGATTAGGCGTGTTGATGAACGGGAACTGCTGCGAGTGGGTACTGGGCTTGTGAGATCCAAGAAGACAAACGACAGTTTCGATGACCTCGGCGCATACTCTTTAACGTACCTAAGTATAAGTAGTCTAAATATAGCCAGCTCTGTAAATACCTGGCTGACTCTTTCATTCCACCTTACTATTGCCTTAACGTCGAGCTCAACTCTAAATCGCCCTCAAGACTCCTCGACATCACCTGCGGGGTGGCCTGGGTAAAATTCCTAGGTGCCTCTTTATAGCTCTGGAGTGTGAACAGTTTGTAAAGAGATTCGAGAGATTCACTATATTTAAGAGTGAGATTTTTGAGAGATTCCTGGAAGATCAAATGCGCTATGGATAACATGTTGCCGCTGGAGAGTTTTGTAAAGCTTTTCCAGGAATGCTCAAGCAAAAGCGCAGTTTCTCGGCACACTATTTAATCTCATCCGATCTCTGTCAAATCTCTAATAAGTCTCAATGCAGAGCGTTTCGTGGGCATATCCACCTTTGAGTTCCAGTAATCGGTGAAGAGTACCTTTATCTTGGCTACCGCACACCGAACTGTCGGAGGTCCCTTTCATACTAAACTAGGAACCCAAACTTGATGATGTGCACTGTAATAAACTACTAGTTCGAAGTCGATTTTTTTTGTTTCTGGCTTCTGGTAATAATTCACTTTGACGTGAGCTGTATTCTGTCTTTTACTGATCAGAAATACAGTGGTAAATTCTTGAGAGGTAAGTATTGTGCTTCTCAAGTGAGTCAAGTCTACTAAGTCTACTCTACAGGGCAATAGCAAGGTTCTGGCAGATCCGCTGCTTGCCTCTTCGCGGCTTCAATTTTACATTCTATTGAGATTTTATGAAGTTAGCTCTGGCAGATTCGTTTCTGAAATAAATAAATAAATGTATCTCATGTTCGTCGAACCGTTATGGTGGTGCTGTGAAGGGGCAGATCTGATTAGATAGCAGAAGGGACCAACATTTGTCATACGGAAATACCCGGCGAGGACGACGACCCACTACGGTTCCCGCACGTCACTCGAACCTTTATCCACCTCGAGCAGGCTCTAGCCCCACGCTTCCTCTACAGAATGAAATCGACATGGACTACATCGAAGCTCCGAGGGGTCCATACTACCATCAATACCCTATGTCTGGCTCCTCCTTTTGCCTTTGTTCCGAAGTGCGAATCTCTACAACCTCGAACGCGATCCATTCGGAAGAGGCTGCAAACACTGAGTAATGAGTTCTTGGTGACATTGCATTTAACTTTCTCGCTGGACGCATGCGCACTTTTCGAAGGAAGAAGACAGTCTGGAATCCCCTCAGGATTGGCTGCCACGTCGGTGCATCATTACGCCGCTCTCTACTGTTCAAATGGCTGGGCTACTCCTCAGATGTAATTTCTAAGACTCAAGCTAATCTAACGTTTTAAAAGCATGTTATAAAACTTTAGGAATCGCAATGATGACGAACGGGGCATTTTAACACTGGCCCTTGCCTCAGGGGTCACTGGCGATCCTGCGAACGTTATTGTAATGCACCCTTGGTATCAACTTCGAAATCGAGAACAGTGACTACCTCATGCTTTAATGTGCACTAAATCTTTTTCGAGCTCAAATGATTTCAGTTCAAGGAAATTTCGGTGCTAAGAATAGATTCGCTTTACTTCTCAATGGCTTGCACTACCTGTCTACCTGGTTTTCCTCACCTTCTCTTTTCGACCTCAGGTCAGCCTGGTTCGGTATTGGTCAACCTGAGGCTTTGAGTATCTGTATATAAGGGCGGGTAGGCCCATCTCTTGTCTGTGTCCCAGTGCAACACTTTCCTCTGCAGTGCTTATCTGGTTCAATGCCGCAGGTCATTCCAGATATAATCCCCGACATTTCTGATACGTATGAATTATTCTCTAATGTCCACTGTGGCTGTAACGACATCTGAACTATCCTAGGTTTCGGACGAATGTCAGTCTATATTCATGGATATCTTCACCTCTCTAATTTCCCTTCAAGTACGTTGGTTTTGCGAGCTTTGTCGTCTTGATTTGGGATCATATCGACACATTCGCAGACGAAGTGAGTTGATCACGGCCTGCCCACAACACCGTGCGCAGATAACACATTGATCTTACAGGTCGAGCTGATATGGAAAGGCAAACGGAAAAGCTTATGTGCGTTTTTCATAATGATGTAGAAACTAGCTAATAAATTGGACACATTTGACAGTTGTTTATCTATTCCTCTTCGTGTGTTTTTGCCAATCACCAGGTATACTGAATTTAATCTCTGATCCTATGATACAGAATCGCTACTTTACACCTCTTGGATTTATCATCAATCTGTTTGGTACGCTTACATTGCCCATATATGAAATGTTCACATCTAATTGTGTAGCTTACCTGTCGCCGACCTGGACAATTGAGGTAAGCGCATATCGTATCAATATCTTCGGAGACTATCTGACGAACTTCGAGAGGTGCTCGTTATAAATATCCTATCATTTAATGCGGAATGGGTCATTCTGATTGACGACGTGCTAGATGTGCTCGATTCGTTCGCTATGAAGGCTGCACAGTGGCCATCGCGGTCGAAGTCGTCGGGCTTATGATGCTTCTCCGCATTAGCGCATTATACCCCCATCAGAAGTGGATCACGCGTGCCCTCGGCGCGCTGCTCCTCTTCGAGACCGCTATGAATGCCTGGCTGATCAGCCGCGCACAGCGTGCGTATACTCCATCACATTACGCTTAAGCGTGAACGTTAATGGTCGCAATCATTACGCTGGAACACCCTTCGTTAACTTACAGCCGTCGTGCACAATCGTCGGTCAGATCTCCACGGTAAGCACTTGAGCACGACAAAGTTTAATCTTTAGAATTGATTGGTCGGAACCTAACCGCGCGTAGCTTGCAGTATGGTCTTCGATCCTGCGATGTACGTCTGATGCAGCATGCCCCGGCTTATCATTTGGTTATGATCTTGATTGTCGATCTTTTATCCTCTACAGAAGCGGTGCTGCAGCTGCCTCCGCATGGATCCCTCTCCTATACGACACCATCATATTTGCGCTGACACTCTTCCGCACGGTACCTCCAATACGTAGGGCGGAAGCGAGCTACATTGTCAAGCGCCTACTCGAAGATGGGTTGCTGTATTACAGGTGTGTTTATTCAGTGTAGATGATACCCCATACGTTAAGCATTATGTTGATATGGTTAGTGTGATATTCTCCATCACGCTGATCCTAACATTTATGATTGTTGCGGCACCCCCGGGGACAAAGAATATTTGCGCGCAGTGAGTTGTTCAAAATCGATTTACTAGAGGATTATTAACTTAATTTTTTCTGCACATAGAATGGAACAGTTGTAGGTCCCAGGATTATAATTCTCAAATTATCATGAATTTTGATTCTGTGCCGTGGTGTAATACAGGATTACGGTACATCCTTCCATGCCTTTTCATCAGTGCCTTATTGACAGATGCATCAAATAAAAGGTCGCCATGATGTCGCGCATCACGCTGAACCTCAAGAAAGCGGGAGTCCAACTGAACAGCAACGTTTTTTCGCCGCCCAAATCCCTCCTCTTCGATCGGCAGCGGCGGCGGCGGCGTTCGTCAACGACGACATACCCATCGTTTATCATGAGCCTACTTCCTTCCATTGCTTCTATAACAGTTCCGAACGAGATGGCTGGTAGTCTGATGGTACTTCCGCCACCCGCTGGCACCGAGGGGCTCCTTACTACGCCTGTGCACGACGATAAGAGCGAGAGAGAACTTGAGGATGTGCAAGAAAATCACAGCGCTATTGATTCGGGATCTGTGGTGGAGTTGGTGATGCGGCCACCGCCTGCAGCTCTTGCTTTGCCATCTTGCCCCGCCTTTTAGATGGTATAATTCGAAGAACAGATTGTATTTTTGTATATCACTCAGTATGCGGAATTGGAGGAGCTTCTATGGTTTAGAGCACGGTCAAGTTGATGTTCTTTAGAGCTTTCGTGTCTGTCGAAGATGTAAACTTTGCCCTGAATGGCTATGAATCGTCTGGGGATTCGGGCGCCGAGCCCCGTGCATAATGCGTCTCACATATACTCGTAAAATCGTTATGCATAAAGCGCACCTGCTGCCCATTGCAAGCCTGGAGATTGTTCCAGTTTTGCAATACAACATTTTCATTTTATAATTCGAGAGAGTGGAAAGCAAATCGAAAGACTCGAAAAATAGTGTGCGCCACCTTTGAGGAATCTACTCTTTTTCTCACTTTCAAAATGAAACCGAGCAAGATGAATTTGAAGCGAAAGATATATATTTTTAAACAACCTTATCCTGTCACTTCGACTTGTAATCAATACAATATAGGCGAAGCTCTGAAAGTACAAAATGTTCTGGTGCATAAGAAGGCCTTTCGAATCAGGCAAAATATTGATTCTCTTATGAGTCGTCGTCGGCCTGGGGACTGGAAGGCAGTCAGAATAACTAAGCAAGAGATGAAATGACATGACGCACATAGGAGGGACTGAGGTCACCGGGCCTGAGAAAGAGAACCAAAATCAGCATCATCGATGATTATATCGGAAAAAAGACAGACCTGGTTGAGTAGAAAGTGTTGGGAACGGAGAAGTAGGGCACTAATTAAAGATACAGTAGAGTAAGCATTTAACATTTAACAATATTCCAATTGGACCCACCGCTTGCTCGATGTCG
The DNA here is from genome assembly GCA_016801325.1 of Hypholoma fasciculare. Taxonomy (NCBI): domain Eukaryota; kingdom Fungi; phylum Basidiomycota; class Agaricomycetes; order Agaricales; family Strophariaceae; genus Hypholoma; species Hypholoma fasciculare. The sequence goes on from JAEKIV010000392.1 coordinate 9,873, forward strand.
TTCATTGTCAATCCAGGCGGAAGTGTTGCTGGACCACCAGTGAACGGAATAGCTGCAGGAATAACTTCGCTGCAGTCCGTCAACTATTAAGCAGACAGTGTTACTTGACTATCCTGCAATAGTAAAGTTTGCAACCCCTACCTGGCTCTGGACCTGTCCGAGTAAAGAGAGTTTGAGCACAGCCTGGCCGAAGGCTGTTGCCATTCCCGATTGGTTGTCTTGATTTCATGTACAGTGAGAACAGATATCACGATCGAGCAGTTCGGCACTTACTGGCAAAGGATTGCCATGCACAGCTGGTGGATGCATCACGAGCAAGCTGCAAATATTATTTCAGTATCCCATTACAAAATATTAAACTAACACCGAGATGACTTACCAGACTGTCTGACTGCAAGCGCACCGTGCCGGGAACTGCAGTCTCGACTTCTCCTTGTTGACCTCCCTCCCTATATTATAAAATAAGAAAAAATCTGACCTTATAAAAATCAGACGTACCCAGTGAACAAGGTACCACGAAGTTGCACATCAACAAATATTTGTGCTAGATGATTTGTTTATGAGTACCATAAGACAATAAGAGTTGCAAACTTACTGTCGAACACGGCGGGGGTTTGGTCAAATGGAATTCTGCAGAATGTGGATGAATAATTTTCTAAAATTCTGATCGACAAATATGCGTTACCCTTGCATATTTGGAACAATATCATCGGCTCCGGCGACACTGTGCGAACCACCAACAACGACGACAACCTCAGGAGGTGAGAAACCGACCTCCCCGAAGCGCTCAAGGATCGTCGCAACGCTGTCGAAAGGCTGAGGTACAAGGCCCGAGGGGGCCGGAGCAACAGGGGCGGCACGGCCACTGAAGAACGGAATACGAGGAGCACCAGGGCACTGCACGAGACTAACGGCACCAGCTAGTTGAACACTGGAAAAAATAAATGTTGGAAAAATATTCGAAGTGAGTGATCAATACTTACAAGTCACCGGCTGACAATGTGTCGAGATGTTTGAAAAGGAATGGGCTGAGGGTAGACAAGACATCGTCAATACCCAAGTTAGCTGGGTCATTCAGCTCTGTCTGATTGAAAATGACAATGGAGCCGTCAGCGCCTCCACCTCTGAAAATCTTTGAATTAGAATATGAAGCGGATAAAAGTTATTGGTGCGTACCCCAGAGTGGGAGAGATTCCAATGGCGTCGTGGAATACCAGACGGAGAGCACCATGAGCCTAGTGTACCGATGTTAAAATCAAATACTGAATGCTGAACACAGAGGACTGACTGAATCACCACATTCGTTTTCGAAAAGGTTGTCTGTCAGGTCTTGAACTACTGGGAAAAGGGAGCAGCACGCTGGGTTGACTGCCGTGTTGACTCCATCGGGGCACAGAGTGCGTTTGGTTCGCAAAGCTGAAGAAACAGCGGGCAATTAGCATACCTCTTGCAACGATAATATAATGCTAAACCCACCATTGACCGATGCCAAGGGAAGAGCGAGCGTAAGGGCAGCGAGAGCAGAACTGAAAACCATCCTGGATATGCAAATTGCTTAGCAGGAGTAGAAGACCACTAGACCTTGGCTCTATAGCATAACTGAGGGACACTCTTATACCTATTCTGTGAGATGATGAATCTATTTTTACCGGGATGGTAATGAGATTTTAACAAGAGGTAGATTTGAATCACTGCAGCGTCCCACGCACCTAGGCCAATCCCCGATGACTGTGGGATACCAATCGATCGTGCTTGCTATCCGCGAAGTAAACGATCAGCTCGCAACTTCAGTAGAAACAAAAGAACATGCACCCCACGGATCTGGGAAACCAGTTTTGTCAATATGGAGGATTTTCGACTGGCAAAGAGAATAGACCCATGTAGAAGAGAGTGGCGTGTCGCAACTTGTCGGCAACCTGCAAGACATTGTTTCCCACCAGGTTGGTACCAGATATGTGGTATCAAGGAGCCGGTAAGAAATCATCTGAGAGTCGAATATGACCCGGTTTCCGCTAAGGAAAGTGCGAGGCGTATCGGCCCTCGGAACTGAATGTTGATCGCCAATATCATGGTCAAGGTCAAAAACGAAATTAGATTCGGTTGCGAGACTTGAACGGCTCCCGACGGCTGTCTCTTCGAAGCTGTATTAATAAAGCACTTTGTCATGTTCATGTGTTGGCACGAGGTTTAGAGGAAGTTAAGTGAACCTTTGATCGGCGATTACTAGTTAAAGGTGACGAAGACGCGATGTGCCGATATACTGCGCTCAGGTAAATTATAAACAAATATTCTGCCGCCACAGAATAGCGGCTTTGCGGAGATTACTATCTTGTCACACATTTCTGTAGACTGCAATATCTTCGATCAGTAGAATGTGGTTCTCGTAGTAACCAGTGGCATCTACCGATTTGCAGCTGTGCAACACTTGCACCTAGACAGCGATAAATACTCCACAGTTGGGAGGCAATTAAGAACAAATATTAATGTATATCCCTTGTGTTCGTAGCTCGGTTTACAATAAGTTTAGAGTAAGAAACTGTAACTGTCTAATATAACCCAACGCCATTCTATTTTAAGAAAATAAGATATATTAATAGATGTACGGTATATGCTATGCGAGCTGGACGAGTTCAAAGATAGATACATTTCTATCAGAGTATGAAACAACCGGAAACATCTCCATTATATCACCAGCTGTGGCCCAAAGTCTCCTCGAAAATATGCTCGTATACCCGAGCTCGGATGGTCGAGTTCCCTCGCCGGCTCCAACGATCAAATCACATCCGGAGGCCGCACCGCATTGTAGTGAATGAATTGCGCCATGGAGTGAGTTTGTTACTTTCCGTTTTCTTACAAATATGTATTAGTATGACGGGACCTCTTGCAAAATAACGGGTTCACGCGTGTGCGACGCGGGTAGTTGTTCGCACATACTTGTGAACGCGCGAGACTGCCCCGCTCAAGGTGGAGCTGATCGTGTTAATGCACAAGTTTGCACTCACGTTGTGATTTCATCTCGGCCTAGAACATCCAACGAAGATGTGGCTTGCCAGCGTGGGCTTGAAAACTATGCAATAATCATTTTCGATCGATTCAGTCCATATACTGAACTATTTCTAGTGCTCCGTGAGTGCCGCCTGCGGTCTGATCATTGACTTGAAGGAGTAATGCCATTATCACAGCTTTGAGAAGAGTGAAAAAGCCGATTAATGACAGGAATGTTACGTACAGATCGGAAGTTTCTGTACCGAGACGTAGAACAGTTCAATGACTTCCACTGCCCATGGAGGCTTACTTCAACTTTTGTTATCAAAAGTCAAACTTAAAAGGATACTCGGAACAAGTTCGGAGAGATTAACTTTCTGGATTTCTAAAAATTACAGATGCTGAAAGAGATGGGCGTAAGGGCCTAGGTCTCTCTGGTAGCCTCTGAATTTGCTGACCGACAGACAGCAATTATAGAGATTCACTTGGTAGACAAATTAGAAACCCAATAGAAATCAATCAGAAATGTCCAAAAAAAATGCTACAGCAATGTAATATTTCAATTTACAGGCATGGAATGTAGTTTTTTTCGACCCATGTCCTTGCTCAGATGCGCAAACTACTCCAGTACCAAGGGAAATTAACCCAGCGGCTCTTCTAAAGCCCCACAAGCGCAAATGCCACTCGGCAGATACCGAACGGTGAAAACGCAGATATATCACATGATTTTCGTGAATAGATCACGCGAGTAACGTTCGCGTCCTGTCACAATCACTTCACACTTGCACTCAACTTGTATTATTTGACTCGTTACGGGAATCTCTTGACTTGGTTTTCCTGTCATATCTGTCTGGTATAACTCCAGAATGTATATTAAAACCCTCACCATCCAGGGTTTCAAGTCCTGTGCGTTCTTCGTAACCTATGCTGTAAAATTCTTGGAGAACAACGCTGACGTTCATTAGATCGCGACCAGACACAAATCGAACCCTTCTCACCGAAACATAACGTTGTGGTCGGTCGTAATGGATCAGGAAAGAGCAACTTCTTTGCTGGTGAGTGGTTTAAATCTCGATGATGATGAACTCAACCTAATTTCTACGCAGCAATTCGGTTTGTGCTCTCGGATGCCTACACATCTATGTCTCGCGAGGAACGCCAGGCCCTTTTGCACGAAGGTGTCTCCGTAACGACCACACTATCGGCATTCGGTGAGTGAATTGTTGTCATTGTAAATGCTGCTCACAAAACCACATAGTCGAGATCGTCTTTGACAACTCGGACAACCGTTTCCCCACCGGCCACGATGAGGTTATCCTGCGACGAACTATTGGTCTGAAGAAAGACGAGTACAGCCTCGATAAAAAGAGTGCCAGCAAAGCAGACGTCATGAATCTCCTTGAAAGCGCTGGCTTCAGCAAATCAAACCCCTACTACATAGTACCCCAGGGCCGTGTGAGTGGGTCGTCTGATTTATCAGTCTTCTGCTTACGCCTCACAGATCACCGCTCTCACTAATGCGAAGGACCACGAGCGCCTCGCTCTGTTGAAGGAAGTCGCAGGCACCAAGGTCTACGAGCAACGCCGCGCGGAGTCGCTCAAGATCATGGCCGACACCGACGCAAAGCGCAGCAAAATTAACGAGCTGCTCGACTACATCGAATCACGCCTCACGGAGCTCGAAGAAGAGAAAGAGGAGCTCAAAGAATTCCAGGAAAAGGACAAGGAACGCCGTTGCATGGAGTATGCGCTGTATCAGCGCGAGCTTGAAGAAGTCGGCGAGGCGCTTGTCGAGATCGAGGAGGACCGCAGGCTTGACGTCCACGGTTCAAATGTGCGCCGCGACAAGTTCAACGCGCGGGAGAAGGAAATACAGGACCTAGAAAAGGCCATCGCAGACGCACGCCATTCCCTCGAAACCGTCGCACAGACACGACGGGATGTCCAATTTGAGCTCACCGACTTTATCCGCACGCGTACCGAACTTGAATGTATAGTTGCCGATCTCCGTGCTGCGAATGCCAACACTGGTGGGCGGCGGGAGGACCTCGAAGCTGAACTCGAGCAGACGGAAGCCAAGATCGCTGAAAAGGAAGCGGTCCTTGAAGAACTACTTCCAGAGTGGGAAGAGCAGCGGGCCTTGGAAAGTACAGAGAAACGCCGCCTTGACGAAGCGAACGCGAAACTCGCTGCGCTGTATTCGAAACAGGGACGGGCGACCAAGTTCCGAACGAAGTCCGAGCGTGATGCTTTTCTACGGCACGAGATCAGCTCCGTCAATACCTACAAAGCAAATCAAGAGGCTGCGCTCGAATGCACACAAGCAGAGCTAGAAGTATCGCAGCGGTCACAGAGTGAACTCGATGCCCAGGTCCTCGAGACCCAAGAAAAGATAGAGGATGGGAGGAAGCGAGTGAAAGATCTGGCAGAGAATATGGCAGACTTGAAGGAAAAACACCTCGAACTCACCGAAAAGCGCAAGGATCTGTGGCGGGAGGACACCAAGTTGGATAGCTTAGTGAGCCGGGCTGCAGATGAACTGAGAACATCTGAGAGGTCTCTGGCCGGTATGATGGATAAAGTGAGTAGAAATTTCAATTTTTTGTTATTGTTCTGACATAAAATTGTTCTGATTCGTACTAGGATACAGGTCAGGGTCTGAGGGCAGTGGACAGCATCGCCGAGCGCTACAATCTCCCGGGTGTCTATGGCCCGTTATACCGCCTTTTTGAGGTCGCCGACTCTAAATTCAACACGGCAGTCGAGCTCACCGCCGGAAATAGTCTTTTCCACGTCGTTGTTGACAGCGACGAGACCGCGTCCAGAGTCCTCGATGTCATGATCAAAGAGAAAACGGGCAGGGTGACATTCATGCCGCTAAATCGCCTCAAGCCCAAGAGTCCCGCGCCTCCGAACTCAAACGATGCCGAGCCGCTCCTCGCAAAGCTCACCTACAACCCCCGATACGAGAAGGCATTGCAGCAGGTCTTCGGCAAGACCTGGGTGTGTCGCGACCTCGCGGTTGCCGCCGCGTACGTCAAGAGCCACGGGATCAACACGATTACGCTCGATGGCGACAAGGTCGACCGCAAGGGTGCGCTGACGGGTGGCTACCACGATATCCGCCGCTCGCGTATTGAGGCGATCAAAGCTGTCGCGACGTGGCGCAGCAAATACGACACGGAGCGCGCAAAGGGGACGGAAGTGAAGGGCCAGATTTCGCGGATTGAGCAGGAGATCACGCAGCTGAGTGGGAAGATGACGGTGTGTGGGGGCCAGCAAGCACAGATCCGCGACTCGCGCGAGCGGCTGCTGGAGGAGGGCGGCGCACTCGCCGCAGCGAAAGAGAAGCTGCGGGAGCGCGTTGCACGGCTCGAAGGTGACGTGGAGGAGCTGGAAACGGAGCTGCGTGGCCTGGAGGCGAAGCTCGCTGGGTACACGGCGGAACTGAAGACACCGATGACAAATGGGCTCAGCGGGGAGGAGGAGGCGCTTGTGAGCCAGCTTGGAAAGGAGGTTGAGCGCAGGCGGAAAGACATGATTGACCTGAGCAAACAGAAGAATGAGGTATAGAGTTTTATACCACTTTATTAACTTGACCTAACGACGCACAAAAACCAAGCTGGAGGGCAGGAAAAATGGGGTCGAAATCGAGCTGAAGGATCGCTTACAACGCCGGAGGGAAGAACTACGCATGAAGCTCGAGGCACTCGAGGAGCCGAGCGACGACTCTACTTCAGTTGAAGACCTTGAATCACGAACCCGCGAGCTCAAAGCATTGAACAATTCCATTCAAAACATGACAAAAAAACTTCAAGGTATATATTTTACCGTACCTCCCTTGTCGCTGCCTAACCCTCAATACCTTCCCAGCCACCGAAAAAGAAGGAGAGCAACTGACCGCAACGGTGCAGGAACTCCGCTCGACGTTAGAAAAAGTGCAGTCTCAACAAACAGAGGACAGCCGTACGATGTCCAAGCAACAGAAGACAACCGAACGCTATCTCGCAAAGCGTCAGATGCTCATGACGCGCAAGGACGAGTGCAACAGGAATATCCGCGACCTCGGTGTGCTACCCGAAGAAGCGTTCGAGAAGTATGTTAATGAGAAGCTAGAAAGGGTGCAGTTGGCCATCTTGCATGCTGCTCCTCCATTACTAACTCTAATTCTGCGTTTTACGCAAATAGCTTGTCAAAAAGCTACATGCTGTGAATGAAGGCTTGAAGAAGTTCGCCCATGTGAACAAAAAGGCATTTGAGCAGTACTCGAATTTCACGAAGCAGCGGGATCAGTTGCTCGAACGACGGGCGGAACTCGACAAGTCTGCTGAGTCCATCGAAGAGCTGGTGCAAGTGCTTGACCAGCGCAAGGACGAGGCAATCGAGCGCACCTTCAAGCAGGTTGCCAAGAATTTCGAAGAGGTGTTTGAGAAGCTTGTGCCAGCTGGTCGGGGGCGGTTGATCATTCAGCGCCGCATAGACCAGGTGAGTACTTCTGCCACTAGTTTTCATTTTACCATTTGGACGGTAAGCTGAAGTGGGTGTTTACCCTTTCAGGACGAAGATATGGACGAGGAGGCCGAGGAGACACAGCAGAGCACCGTCGATAACTACACCGGCGTGTCAATCAAGGTAAACTATTACAATTCTTCATAGCGGAAATAAGCTTACTCTTATTGTCCTTTTAGGTATCGTTCAATTCGAAGGTGGATGAAGGATTGCGCATCCAACAACTTTCGGGAGGGCAAAAATCGCTCGTTGCATTAGCCACAGGTAAGAATCCTCATGCATTGGATATATAGAAGCTTATGTTCCCTGTTAGTCTTTGCTATCCAGAAGTGCGATCCTGCGCCTTTCTATCTCTTCGACGAGATCGATGCCAACCTTGACGCGCAATATCGCACGGCCGTAGCTTGTAAGCTTACCTTTTTTCTCTTCCTCGAGTTCTAACTTGATTTTTCCCATAGCAATGATCCAATCGCTCGCACCAACTGCCCAGTTTATCACCACGACCTTCCGGCCTGAGATGCTCGTAACCGCCGACAAGTTTTATGGTGTACTCTTCAACAACCAGAAGGTGTCATCCATTCGCGCAATCAAGCGTGAAGAAGCCATGGAGTTTGTTGACCAGGTAAGTGCTGCCCACCCGCCCAATCAAAACCACTCCTCACATCGGGATTGTAGGAGGCCCAAGCGCAGTGATTGTCGAGTTGTGTCCTCTCTTTCTCGCATAGGTCTGATTTCTCACTTGCCTTGATCTGCGACCCTGTATAACGACTTATTGTATTGCTCTGTGTATTTTCCATTCCTGCTGTTTAGTGATTATTTTAGATATTAGTATTATGCGTGATACCCATGTTGTTATATATGCCCAAATTTCGCCATTATTTTGGGTGGCATGCTGACGTGCGCTCTGCCATGAGCTTGTTAGACAATGTCCCGACTGGGACGCACCTCCGAGTAAATACTGGACACATTTATACTATAACGTCGTGGTTATAACTCGGGCAAGGTCGCTCAATCAAGCATGCAAATTGCTTAGGGGACTAACATCGTTCGGAGCTGACTCGAGCATTCGATTCCAAACATATGTGTAACGTAACTTAAATCAGATATCGAAATCATTGATCCCCGTAATAGAAGCTGGCAACATACAGTGGATTCCGATTTCTCATAACTTCAGCCCACCAAAAGTTCGTGAGCGACTGTTCACATATGGAACTTGAAGCTTGACGCTTGAAAGTCTGCGAGCCTTTCCTTGAGGAGCAGACTCAAAAGCGTTACCCTGCAGCTTGCCGCACCAACATAATGACCTGCACCCAGTCCACAGCAGCTACGCGTTCCAACCCATTTCCGCAAGAACCTATTTGACCAAAAGTGAAAATTTCCAACAGAGATCCGGAGGAAACCATGATTTTTCTTAGATTCAGCCCCTCGAGGTCCGAGCAGTGCGGTGATCTGTAGAAAGGCAATAAAAATAATCAAACTCGCCTTACATATCTCAAAATTGCGCATAAAGAGCGAGAATAGGATGCATAAACTGGATATGACGTATGACATACAAAGCATGTGGCGGGTGCGATCCCTCTCATTTTGACATATAACCGAGCCCTCCTCGCAAATCCACTCATGCTTTCTTCGCCTTGACGATGGCCTTGCGGACGACATCGTTTCTCTGCTTCTTAGCCAGCATGACCGAGAAGCGGCCGAAGTCGTTCAGTGCCCGCCTCTTCGCAATGGCTGCGCGCTTGGTGGCCCACACCGAGTTAGTCCACTTCTCGACGATAGCCTCCTTCTCGAGGTACTTTTTCACGACGCCTGAGCCTGCAGCGCGGGGGAGGGCAGTGACGATGTGAGGCGTAAGGGTGAGGTGCTTGAAGGGGTATGACTGGCGGGGAACGTCGGTGGTGGGGCCGTCGATCATGGCCTGCGGATGGTCAGCAGCGGCGTACGCTCCAAAAGGACGGACATACGCGCTTGTGGTCTATGATCTCAGTGATCACGGCGATGCGGCCGGCGGAGGGGCCGGCGTTGAGGAGGACAACTGGACGCGGTCAGCGGATTTGCAGAGCCATTGAGTAGAATGGCGTACCTCGTCCGACCTCAACGAAACGCTTGAAATTTGATTCCTAGAACACCGCAGATGATCAGCTCCAGTTTCGCGTGTGCAGCAGACATCCCGCGGCGGCTCCAGCGTCATCCAAGTGCACTCCGACCAATCCACCCCTTCCCGTGCTCCAATTCCTCCCATTTCGCCGCAGGATGTCTCTGAAGGTCAAAGGTTCGACCTAGACGGGAGGTGTGCTTACCGACATCGTAGATTTGGTGCTTGAGGATGGGCTGGGCGGTGTCGGGCTGTCGTTGTGGCCGTTTGATGGACGGTGGCTGAGTTTCCGCTCTTGCTTGGCCGTGTTTGGATCGAATGCCTCTGGGACAGTTTCAGTTGAGCAGCGCAACCTCAACGCCAACCGCGACCAACTCAAGGTCTATATAACGCCTATATCGGCACGAACTGCAGCCATCTCCTTGATTTACCTTGTCTTCTACATTACCATCTGGATATCAGCACTAGGTCATAATCTCGCCAAAACCTCTCAACATAGGTCTACTAGCATTCATGTTCTCCATGCCGCTCTTACGCTGTCCTGCAATACTCACTGCTCAGCCTTGCTGGTACGAATCAGAAAAACTGAGGGATTAGCCTCGTTCACTGTAAGTGCTTTCCCTGTGATTCATACAACCATAATACCTAAGCAGTTCCCGGGAGCGGCTGGCGGGCTCTGAATCTACGGACCTATCTAAGGATGTTTTGCTGATAGTTATGCCCCATACACATAACATGCACACCATCGTCACTAATAACTTGCAGAAAGTGCGGGGAGGTATATCGCCTCGTCACAATTGCACTTCCTAGTCTATCTCTTCTCATGTGGGCTGCTGGACAATTACTATGACTCGATCGTCTCTGTCTCACCGAATTCAGTCACAGTATCTGGGCATATGTAATCACCCGGGAATCTCCTCGCCGCCTAGGTTTTAACTTCTCATCCCACTATGCCTTGTTGCCGAGGAGCGCTTCGGTGTGGTACTGGATCCAGCTCGACGCCCTAAGGGTACTTTGAATGTTATTTGGTCCCCACTGGAGACCGTGCGATGTAGAGAGCGACGGAAAACACGATGGGGAGCAAAAACGGATATTGTTTGTTACGGCTGCTTGTCGAAACTGGAAGGCTCAATGCACTAAAAAAACTGGAATTTGGCTGCACAATTCGCGTTTAATTCGCTTAGTGTTCACGCAAGGTAAAGTGGGGAGAGGGCAAAATCCATTGAGACTGACAAATACAATTTACTAAAACATAGCTTCCGGGCTCTAACACTCGATACTAAGCGGGATACAACATATAACGCCCTGCAATAAATAAACCCAGCTGAGCAGAACGGTAGGCTCGCGATGGATCCTCTAAGAGTCGTCATCGTCATCGTCAGCCTGGGGGCTAGAAAGCGTGATAGGTCAGTAAGCTGGAACTTGTCAAATGTGCGGGGGAAATTGTCGCACATAGCAGGAACGGAGGTCGCAGGGCCTGGTTGAGTGGCGAGCGACGGGAACGCAGCGGTGGCGCACTAGTCGAAATTTTAGCCTTGAATCGTTCGTTTGGCCGGAAATAGACTTACCGCCTGCTCGATGTCGTTCATTGTCAAACCAGGAGGGAGAGTCGCTGGGCCACCGGTGAATGGAATAGCGGGCGGGATAACTTCACTGCAGTCGGTCAGCTATGGAAAAGTTTGTGAATTAGTGTCGTTAAATGCAGCGGTCATGCCGGCAGCTTCGTACCTCGTCCTGGTTCTGACCCAAGAGCGAGAGCTTGAGGACACCCTGGCCGAAGGCCTCAGCCATAGCAGCCTGGTTGTCTATAATTAAATTTGCATGAGATCGCCCATGCTGGAATAAGATAATGCTGCCACTTACTGGCGAAGGATTGCCAGGCGCAGTTTGTCGCCGAGTCGCGGGCGAGCTTTTCGAGGAGGTCAAAATTGTGCTTGATATATCGGAGAACCTTGGTAACTTACGAGATGGTCCGACTGCAGGCGCACTGTGCCCAAAACGGAGGTCTCGACCTCTCCTTGGTTGCCTCCTTGTCTATAGAACATGATATATTAGCTTTCAAATATATATGGTAATACGTGCTTAATACGTACCCGGTGAAAATGGTACCACGAAGCTGCACGTCAACGAAGATTTGAGCTGAGAAAGTGTGAGCTCTCTGAATAATAGTGGGACATCGACGGCGAAGTCTTACTGTCAAACACAGAGGGTGTTTGGTCGAAGGGAAGGCTAAGTGAAGAGAACTGTTAGATAAATATGATTTATGTGTTCTGGACAACATGCTTACCCTTGCAGACCTGGTACAACATCGTCAGCACCAGCAACACTGTGCGACCCGCCAACTACAGCAACGATCTCTTCGGGTGTCGTGAAGCCGACCTCGTTGAAGCGTTGAACAATGGATGCAACACTGTCGAACGGCTGGGGAACAAGGTTCGGCGGCGAAGCAGCTTTGGGCTGAGCACGTCCCATGAAGAACGGAATGCGCGGGGCACCCGGGCATTGCACGAGACTGAGTGCACCGGCGAGTTGAATGCTGTAAAATTTTATTAGTAGGATGTGCAATAATTTTCTGGCATAGATGATCTTACAAGTCACCGGGGGTCATCGTGTTGGTGTGCTTGAGAATGAATGGGCCAATCTCGTCGAGGATGTCGTCAATACCGAGGTTGGCAGGGAAAGTCAGCTCAGTTTCATTGAAGGTCGCAATAGAGCCGTCAGCTCCACCACCTCTGTATAAAGGTATTAGCACCCAATAGTTTTTAAAAATAAAAATAAACATACCCTGCCGTAGGAGAAATACCGATAGCGTCATGGAAGACGAGACGTAGAGCTCCGTGAGCCTATACACATATTAAGCTGATGTTCGAGGTGCCGAATATGAATAAAACTTACACTGTCGCCGCATTCGTTTGTGAGGAAGTTCTCCTGGATGTCTCGGACCACCGGGAACAGAGAGCAGCATGCTAGGTTAATGGCCGTATCGACACCGTTTGGGCACAAAGCCCGCCTCGTCCTGAGTGCTGTAGAGATAATGAGAAAATTATAAATTTGGGACAACGTAGGTTGGACGTACCATTGACAGACAGGAAAGGAAGAGAGAGAGCAAGAGCGGTTAAAGCAGTGCTGAAAACCATCTTCGATGCTGAGATGCTCGGAGTAGTAGAAAGCTAGGAACTTGTTCTGCCTTAGCTCTGACAGCCAATAGTCAAAGCTCTTTTATACAGTTTCTGTGCGATAGAGCTCCCGTTTTAACCAGACGCTGGTTGATCAACCGTCTCTGCATACCTATCATGTTTTCTGGTACATCCAGGCCAATTCCCAACGACTGTGGGATCCCAATGCGTCGGAAACGGCCCTCAGTGAGTGGATGCACATATGGCAATCTCGCGACATTGGCAGAACCGAAGACCGAAGAATTATACGCCCACGGCCGTGGGCAACTGTTCTATAAAATAAGCCGTTCAACAACGGCAAACACCTTCGAGAAGTGTCAAATTCTACCTAATGGCAGTTGATGCTTCTGCTTGCCTCGAATCCTTTGAACCCAATTGGATGGATTTTGCGGGCCTCTTTTAAAAACCGGTCTCCCGGTTTTCCACGTTTACCGCCTATATCATTATGTTATTAATTTTCACTTACGCCCTCGGGATGTAGCTTTGTCTCGGCTCCGAAAGAGGATCCTTGCAACACCGTGTACAGACTAGATTTATTACTCCTGCGCTTGACCGGACATAATAATTATATTTCATTGACGTTTGAAATTGTAGGAGGTTTGTCGTTGATTTTTATCAGTGAGATAGCTCACAAAAGATACATACACAGCAGGTGCAGTCGGAACTCGGCTATAGGTCATCCTTTGAAAGATGATCGATGAGCAGCTTTCTTCACATCAGCCGAGGCTCAACCAGGAGACAGATGGTACCGTAGATTTGGATGATCAACACAGCACTAGTGTCAGAGAATAGAATCTGAGAAAAGTATATCTTTCGTGTCGAAGATGGCCCAGCCGCCAGTGGTCGGCAGTCTTATTTTAGAACCAAAATTAAAAATAGACGCCAAAGATAGAAATAGACAGACCACTCTTATCTATATATAGTCATTGAATTGAGATATAAATACGTTGTTTCGCAGAACAATGACAGACAACGGAGGTTGTAAAGCAAAATATGCTACCCACTGCTCGGGTGCCAGTCGGAAAATCACCACACGGAGAAAAAGAGAAAGAACCGGGAAGGGAAAAACCATGCGTTGCTACGTAATTAAATGATAAATGTGTATAGTAAAATATACCACTGTGATGAAGCGGCGAAAACTGCATTCGAGACGATGACGCAGGAGCAGTGATGTTATTTGACGTGACTCTATTTACACCATGGCTTTATCTTTCATCACATTCTTACGATGGGAATTCCGTCTCCGAGTCCAAGGTATGCTCACTCAATTTCACATGAATCAATTTTGGTCTTCCGAAGTTCGAATGGTCGCTCGTTTCGCTCCACATACATTTATTTCTGGATCCGCTTACATTTGAGACTGTGGAAGTCCAATCAAAAGGCTTACAAGGGTGCTCTATTCTATGGACATACCACATTAGAATCCTATCGCTCCTACTTGTTTCTGTAGTGTCTATGGCACGGGTACGCTCAACAAAGCGGAGCTATTATCTTTTCCTTTCAAGATAATTTGAGAGTGTGGCTGACTTGCGCATAAATGAATCGCACGCTATTTTACTCGTGCGAGAACCAGACACTCACATTGGCCAATGCGAATATTCTAGTTTAGACTTTACATACAGGCATACAAATGCGAGAAAAGATGTCTTTATGAAGCCTGATGTCATTATTTTAGCTTGTAGACCTTGTTTCGGGTAGCTTTATTCTGAGAATTCGGCAGATGTATTTCTGGCACGGGGAGTGGTCTCCCCGTTTCTACCACAGTTGAGATAAACGGCCTCGGTAAATCACAGAGGCACGAGACAAATCACCAATCACCATGCTCCGATTGCAAGGCCGGCGCTGTCATCACTAAAGTATTGGTAGCTCAACGGGGGCGGCACGCCGGGGTGCTTTGAAGTTCGGCGGGGTCATAGCGTTGTGCATTGACCTCCCTGGAATTCTATATTATACAAGGGCCATGGCGCGGGTTTCAGCTACCTCTCTACAAGCAAGATGCTTCCTACAATCCCCTCGCCCGATATCTACTACGACCCATCCTGCAGTGCCTCGCGCTCTATCGTACGGATTCTTGGCAGAACCTGGCGCAACTTCGAACCTGCAACTTGGCATGACGTCCCGGAGTCCATTGACCTCCGGGCCGACGGAACAGGGACGCTCAGCTCCCCATTTACCATGCACACCCGGACAAAGGGACCGCTGAAGGCGGTCATTTCGCACGAGTTTACGTGGAGACTGCGAACAGACGGGCCTATAAAACTCGTGGACAGTCGCGCAGCGGTGTACCAGACAATGTACAAGCTGATTGCGTCAAACAGGGCCTGGACATTCCAGCCCTGGAAGGCTGATCACATGTTTATCCCAGCGTACATTCACGTCGAGCTGGTCGGTGAAGATTCGCAGCAATCGAAGACCTGGTATGAGGTGCATAGTGGTTTTGGAAACCTTACGATCGACGTAGCGGCTAAACCAGCTACCCAGCTGCCGATCGAGATTATTGAATACATCTTGGATATGGCGGTCCTTGACGCCACAAACGATATCGCGACGTGCCTGCTCTATGTCGCCAAATGGTCGCGGGAGCGGTTCTTAGGCAAAAGACGCAAAGACAGATTTTCTCATATCGCACAACGCATCCAGGGATGGGGTATGGTAAGTACAACCATTTTATCGCGCAGGAAGTGTATTCTCACCTGATCTCTGGGGGCTTAGGCCTTCTGGATATATTGCGGTCATTTCAACCCTTCTTGTGGTCCCACTCCAGATACGTTCTTCGCCTTTGCTGCCGACCTGTTCAAACAACCGCATGCATCTGCGTATTGCGCCCCAGAAATAAGAGGGCAATGGGCTAACTGCAGGCAGCCCAACCGCTCTCGTTACTACTCGAATGAGCTGTGTCTACCGGAGGGACCGCGGTCAGTAAACGGAGAGCCCCATGACGAGTACCCCGAAGTCCCCAAGACATTTTAATTGCGCACCGATGGAATAAAGAGATGTGTAGCCTTTCCATGTGCATTTCACGAGAAGTGTTTAATGTAAATAAATACCCCTGTATTCGTCGTCCCGATGCACCTTGGTAAATTGGACCTAAAAGTAAGGATTTGACTATATCGAGTCACTGAGTCAACACTGGAATTTAAGTGACTGGGTCGCTCAACCTGATCGCGGGCGGCAGAGAGCGAATGGGTCCCAGTGGTGCGATGGAGCCACATGGAACATTAAAGCCATCTAAAAATCTCAGTTCTCTAGTCAGCAAAACGCCCTTCCTACATTTGCTTTATTCGAATAAAAATAGCAAACCATATTTATTATACCAGAGCCTACGCTGCTGCCATCTAAATTACTAAAAGCAACCACCAGCCTACAAAGTACGCCGGCAGGTAAGGACAAGAGCGGGAGATATGCAAATCAAAACTGAAATCCACCCTTAATTAATATTCACTGTAACATCGTCGGGCGCCGCCTGCATGCACTCAGCGTGACAGGTCAAACGCGGTGTTGATGAACGACTCGATCTCCTTCTTGTGCTGGGACTGATACACACAGACGAACAGTCAGCCCTGCGCGCAACACAACAAAAGCAATACATACCTTGCTGCCCGTCGCGACGGAGCTTGTTGGCTCGCGTCCGGCGTAGAAAGGGTATTTGCCCTTGTGGTGCACCGTCTGCGACGCCGCAGTGTAGATCCGGGGCCCGGCGTAGCTCCACGCACCGTTGTTCAACGGCTCCTCCTGGCACCACAGCAGGCTCGCGTTCGGATATGTGTCGAGGTGCGGGGTGATCTGCAATGTCGCAGTGCCGCAGAGGTCAGCCATCTTGCAAAAAGTAAAACGGGGAGAAGGGGGAACGCACCATGTCGTAAGGGAAAGGCGAGAGTTGCTCGATGCGGCTGATCGCGATGTCCGTGATGCCGCGCTCCTCGCGCGCCTGCAGCAACGCGAAGTACACCTGGCCTGTGCACAGGATGTGGCGCTTAATGTCCTCAGGCGCGGCGAGGGTAGCCGGGTGCGGCTCGGGTATGTAGCGCTCAAATTGCGTCTCACCGACCATCTCTTCGAGGTTAGAGCGGGCGAGGGGATGGCGCAGAAGACTCTTCGAGAAGAACAGGATTAACTGGAAAAAAGGCTTGAGTTGGCATAAAGCAGGCGCAATGTGCATAAAAACTTACAGGCTTGCGGAAATCACGGTGGATCTGACGGCGGAGAACGTGGAACTAGGAAAATGTCAGCATCGCAGACGCAAACGAGTTAGGATAGACACATACATAGTTAGCCGGGGTACTGTTTGGACAAAGTCAGCTGAGGAAGAAAAGGAGAAACGGGGCGACGCACGTAGGGTATACAACCTGCATGTTGCAGTCCTGGTGCTGGCGCTCGACTTTCTCCGGCGATGGGAAGTGGTGCGGGTGGTCGTCGCACAACTGCAAGAAGCGTTCGATGCGGCCGCTTGAGTGTTCGGGGCCCTGGCCGTCGTAGCCGTGGGGGAGAGACATGACGAGGCCGGTACGTTGAAGCCACTTGCGTTCACCGGCGGCGATGAATTGGTCGATAATGCACTGTGCATTGTTCGCGAAGTCGCCGAACTGTGCCTCCCATACCGTGAGCGAATCGGGGGATACGAGCGAGTACCCGAGCTCGAAGCCAAGCGTGCCGAATTCGGAGAGCGACGAGTTGCAGACGACAAAGCGAGCCTGCGACGAGCCGAGGTCGTCGAGCGGGATGTACTGCTGCTCGTTGACCTGGTCGTGGATCACGGCGTGTCGCTGCGAGAATGTGCCGCGCTCGACGTCCTGGCCAGATACGCGCACGTGATTGCGCTCAAGGACGAGCGAGCCGAACGCAAGTGCTTCGGCGGTGGACCAGTCGATGTTCGTGCCCTCCTCAACGGTCTTGCCGCGCGTCGCGAGGATACGGGCGAGGTTGCGGTGCGGGGTGAAGCCGGTGGGGTATGAAGAAATGGCCTTGCCGATGCGCTGAAGGGTCTCGATATCAGTGCCAGTGGGTCTGCTAGGGAGAGTTGTCTCGGCAAGCTGCTTGGGAGATGGGAAGCCTTGCCAGGCAGCGGAGAGCCATTCTTTGCTGGTGGGCACGTAGTCTTTCGCGGCGGCCGCGGCCTTCTCCATCATGCCCCATACCCAGGTCTTGTGCTCCTCGATGTCCTTCTCAGTGAACGTTCCGCGCGAGACAAGGAATTTAGTGTACTGTGTGAGGGGAGTAGGCTGTTTCTTGATCGCCTCATACATGCGGGGCTGGGTAAAGCTCGGCTGATCGGTTTCATTATGTCCGTAACGGCGGTAGCACACGATATCAATGACGACGTCCTTCTTATATTTAGCCCGGTAATCGGCTGCCAGCTGGCAGACGAAGTTGACCGCCTCAACGTTGTCGCCGTTGACGTGGAAAATCGGGGAGTCAATTGATTTAGCGATGTCGGACGGATACGGGGTAGAGCGCGAGAAACGAGGGTCCGTGGTGAAGCCGATTTGGTTGTTCACAATGAGGTGGATGGTTCCGCCAGTGCCATAGCAAGGCAAATTGTGAAGGCCCATCGTCTCGTACACGATACCCTGACCTGCAAATGCGGCGTCTCCGTGGAGCAAGACTCCCATAGCGGTGTTATGAGTGACTTCATCGCCTTCGAAGTGTTGGATAGCGCGTGTTTTTCCTAGAACGACCGGATCCTCTGCTTCGAGATGCGAGGGGTTTGCAACCAGCGACAAAGAGACCTTTTTACCGGAGGGCGTGGGGCGGACGTAGTTTGCACCGAGATGATATTTGACATCACCAGCAGGCCAATTTCCATCTTCATCACCTGAAAATTCATTGAGGATAGCTTCGATGGGTTTGCGAATGACATTTGCGAGAACGTTGAGACGGCCACGATGAGGCATGCCGATAGTAATGTGCTTTACGCCATTGTCAACAGAGCGATCGATGAGCGCCTTCATTCCAGGAATAAGTGCTTCACAGCCCTCGAGACCGAAGCGTTTCTCATTAGGGTATTTGCTGGCAATGAACTTTTCGAACGATTCGGACCAGATGAGACGGTCGAGAATCATGCGCTTCTCGTCGACAGTGTAGTTCCAGGGTTTGGGTGTTTCAACACGTTCACGGATCCAGTCGCACTGTTCCTTATCGGGAATGTGAACATATTGGATGCCAACGGCGCCGCCTGGTAAAGAGATGAGCAAGGAACAGCAAAACAGAGCAAGACGTACAGTATATGCGTTTGCACAGCTTGATGATGTCCCTCAGTTTCATCGTTTTGTTTTCTTCGGTGGCGAAATGGGGGAGGATACCGGGACCAAGCGAAATGTCTTTTTCAAGATCGCGCTCGGTAAATCCGTAGCGGCTGAGCTCGAGCTCGGGGGGTTTGACGTCAGCGAGGTCAGCATCCAGGATGCCAAGGGGGTCGAGCTCGGCGACATGGTGGCCGCGAACTTGGTAGGCACGAACAAGAAGTTGCACCTGAACACAAATGAGCACAGGGGATGGCTAGCAGGAGATGACAAACCTTCAAGTGATCATCCAGCTCTGCGCCCTGTCCAACGTGCAACGCTGGCGCGCCGTCGGCGGGATGCGGAAGATGTGTGGACGGCGGAGCTTGGAACGACTGCGAGCTACTCAACCCCTTGTCCATACCGGAAAAATAGACATTCCATGACTGGTGCACGGACTGGGGGTCCTGCTTCCAGAGCCGGTACATCTCGTCGGCGTAGTATGCATTTGTGCCGTTCGCAAAGGCATCGTTGGGGGAGGGAACCTGGGAGGCGAGGAACCTATGAAGGCCTGGAGTGCGTTGCTGCGCACGCACAGCAACGCCAAGGCGGCCAACGACACGCCTGGTCAACATTTTGGGAGAAGAACAGTTGGAGAGCACAACCTCCATCTCGCTCACCTCTCGTCACTCGTCACGTGCCCTCCGCTCCCCGCCGCAGCCTAGGTTCGGGGCAAGCCGCCGGCTGCTCCGGCGCGAGCGCAGGCAGCACACATCGGGGCCCCTTCTCAATTTGGGTCCCTTCCCTTCAGAGACTGGGAAATAACCAACGGTCGCAAGGGACTTATGCGTTCGGGGTTCAAACCACTCGCGTCTCGCTCAAGCCTCTTCATCACGGCTTTTTAAGTACACGTGAGCTTGTGTTGGGCGCGTCCATCCGAAGTTAAATCTAATAAAATAGGTAACAATTAATAATATCTTATAAGGTCTCTGCAATACCAGTCATTTGGCATCATAGGAACAATTCAAAAATAACATTACAACAATGGCTTGTAGCGCTAGCCCAATTTCCATAATTGCCGTAATATTAATACACTTATGAGTTATGTTGTATTGTGACATTTTTGAAGAAATGTTGTAAATGACTTATATTTCTCATATAAGAATTTTCACCAGAGTCGGTCAGAGCCATTATGCAGGGCACTTACAACTTGGTGTCAACATCTAAAAGCATGATCCTTTGAAGGAATATTGTAGCTGGATTTATGCCTCTACACTTTCTTGTAAACACAGTCAGTTGAAGTCAGGATGTTGGGTGCTCATAAATTGCGCATTGAGAGGCTTGCTGTCAGGCAAGTCGCGAATCAAAGCAAAACACAAAACCCAGCGGAGTGAGATATCTACTTCATACTAGTATTGAGCAACACTCTTTACAACAAAATGGTCTAGCTCCTAGGGTGTAGAAGCAAAGTAAAAAATATATTTTATGGGTTTTAGATGTTTTTGTAGGGGTAGAATGGATTGCAATCCTTGACAAACAAGTGCTTATGATGTTCTTTATAGGTTGAGGGGGATTTAAACAAAACTAATGAATGCAAATGAATTTGCTATCCACTGTAGAGCTTGTGGCCAGCTTCCAATGTATGGCAAGAGAAATATAAATCACTACTGGTCCTCAAAAGTTCTCATACATTGGTATATGGAGCTCACTCTCTATGTCACTACTAAGGTTGCTGTCTCACGCTCTCTGTCTGTAATATTCCTTTCAAAACTAAATTCTCTACCATACTGGGTAGGGCTGGTCTCAAAACTCTCTGTTACTGATGGCAAACAGATCACAATTTGTCAAAGTGCTTAAGTTCAAAGCTTGGAAATCAAATGTGTTAATTCCATGGTTTTATTTTGAGTGCAAGTCTTTGCAGGTAATTCTCTGGTAAAATGTGCATTTACAGGCTATTCTACAGCTAGTTAAATAGTACAAAGGATGTATGGAAAATATCTCTAGATCTAATAATGTCATACTGTTCTACAAACAAATGGGTGAAGGGTTTTGCTCTGCAGGCTCACAATCCATGTGCTACCTACCCATGAATCACTTTATATCTATTGTTTTGAGTGTTTTCTGGACATGGGGCTTGAGATCAGCCCTTCAGATCCTACCTGCTGATTGTCCAGACACATGGTGCACTGACACTGCTGGCAGCCATGACTGTTTTGACTCGAAACATTGATTACAAAACAGGTTTTATGGCTGCTTCTGCTAGAAAAATTTAATGTGTTACAAATTATTACAGTCAATAAACATATAATTTTTTTCATGACTGTTTTTGATAGAAATATGCAGCATATTTAATAAGATATTTGTTTTTGACACAGTTTTGAAACAGTCAAAATGTTTGTACTTCAAATATTTCAAATATTCTTTCAAAAGTTATGAATAAGAACATGATGTATTTTATATTTAGATATGACTGTCAGGCAATTATCTGGCCACACATGCATCAATTATACGTATAACTTTAGGTACAGGTGAACTCATGTATTGGCTACTGGAATCTGATTTTTATATAATTATTAGAAGGATGAAGAGTCCCTCAGAAGATTTCCGCGCGAGGGTGTTCAAAAACAGCCCAAAGTTCACGTAGTGCAAAATGATGTCACACAATGTCACTATGCATTTCAAGTTCCAACAGGTGATCTAATCAGTGTATTATCAGTATCACTTATCATGTTTGCATCTCTTGACGCACCACTGTCATCGATTATAATAAGTGTCTGCGTCTTTGCGATGGCTGTGGGATTCGCTTTCTTATTTGTCCACACCATCTTCCGCAGTATTCTCCGAAATCATAGCCCACTTTCAACCGCGCGTGCTATTGAAAAGGCCGATGTACTGATCTTGTGTTTTGAGATCAGGATTGGCAGCAAAATTCTCCTTGATACGCTTGAGTATCTTTGCTTTGGTCCCTTCAGTTGAAAGGCTGAGACAAGTAAGCCAGATCCCCAACATCTTGTGCCGATCACATCAATCAGACCTAAATCGGAAATGCCGAAGTTGATTGCCATCAGAGTTTAGACTGACCTTCTATCTGTCACGCTCGAAGACCAAAAAAGCACTTGTTTGCATTTATAACGGTAATGAGAGGTCCTCTCGCTCTGAAACTTCACAGAAATATAATTTAGGATGTTTGAAAGCTTTTTAAAAAGTTTGGTGTACGGAGAACTAAACAATAAGGCTCTGTGGTCTGAACAACATCCATTTTGATGCTATTTTGAGCACACCAAACTACCAAATAAATTCTCTTGCTTCAACGATTCCGAATTTTCATTTCAATTTTTCAGAGAATGTAGTTAACCTTATAAAGAATGCATAAAATAATTCTCAAGAATCAAGTTCGAAAATTGGCTTGTGGAGATGCCATTTTGCACTAGCTGAACACTTTGCATTGTGTGATCAGGGTTAGTATCTCATGAAACAGGCATAGCGTTGCTGAGCAACGCAATGAGTGTGCAATCAGCGCACACTGAGTGAGCCGCTGAACACGCTGCTGAGCGACTTTCAATGATGCGCTGAGCGGCTCTCAGCAACATGCTGAGTGACTTGGGATGACGCACTGAGCAAGTCACTGACCCGCCCACACAATGCATTGTGAGCTAGTAAGATATGAAGCAGGAGTGAGTAAAACAATGCAATATTTTGTGCTGAGCGACTCACGGCCATGGAATTCAAGAATTGGCTGCAATAGGTTAATGCCTTGCTTGCAATGCATTGCACGGGCGGGTCAGTGACTTGCTCAGCGCATCATCCCAAGTCACTCAGCACGTTGCTGAGAGCCGCTCAGCGCCTCATTGAAAGTCGCTCAGCGGCACGTTCAGCAGCTCACTTGGTGTGCACTGATTGCACACTCATCGCGTCACTCAGCAATGCTATGTCTGTTTCATGAGATATTTCTAAATATAAAATACATCATGTTCTTATTCATAACTTTTGAAAGAATATTCGAAATATTTGAAAGAAAAACAGCCGAGAAATATCTTAACTGTACTACTCACGAACATATGAAAAATCAGTTTGAATGTTTTAAGTACAAACATTTTGACTGTTTCAAAACTGTGTCAAAAACAAATATCTTATATAATTTGTAACACATTAAATTTTCTAGCAGAAGCAGCCATAAAACATGTTTTGTAATCAATGTTTCGAGTCAAAACAGTCATGGCTGCCAGCAGTGTGATAAGTTGGATTGCAAGGCTTTATTGGCGCAGATATGCTGGCTGCTTGTATTTCTGGAAGCGTGCGCACATACATTGGCATTTGCTGTGCCATCAATATTTATGTGTGCACTTATGTCTAAGCACCCTGATATGCTATTGGGCATCCTGTGTGTGGGATCTGGTGACAAACAAAAACAAAACAAAACAAAACACAAAACACACAGAGGCTCAATGAAAGAGGTGTGTGGGGGGCAAGGATGTTTCTACACAGCTTCTAGCCAATCGGGAACTGGACCAAGGGAGAGTGTAAGCTACCGCATTAGCTTCAAACTGCTCTGAAATGCAAGAGAGATGAGGGCAAATGAGAAGACAAGAGGTGAACAAATTCTTGTTGTTGTTGTAGATAATTCTACATGATTTTTATACTTATTTTATGTACTGTAATTTGTATGAAGGGGAGGCTGTGTGTTGGACACTGTGTGGAATGTGCTAGAAGGTGCAGCGGTGTCGTGCGTGATGGCGGCGAATGTGGGAAGGCGGTGAGAGGCGCGGGAAATACTTGCCTTTGTTGGATTTCATGGCTAGCAAAGGCGCAGGCTCATCATCTCCCTCCTACTTAAAATCTAACTGTCCTCAGTCAGGCGTAGGAGTCGCATGATGTGTACATGAATCAACTGAAAATTAAACCAAAGAAGAAATATGTAAAATGTATTGAAGATCAAGAAGGAACTTGAAGTGAGAGAAACAGCGCAATATGTGAAGGGACAATAGGGAGCAAAGAGAAACTCCCCTCTACTTGAACAATAACTCTGGGGAACAAAATCAAAATCAAAAATCAAAAAAATACCCACGCAGTTATCTGAAATCAAGTCTCCGAGATGTGACCTTTAGGAGTGGGTGAACAGCAGAGCACAGAGTGGCAAAGGACAAGGTGTGAAGCAAATGGAAATGATGGGGACTTGTACTGAATGTGCAGCACAGCGGTACTGACGACGCAGGAAGCAAAGTGCAATTTTATTCAACAAAAGGCGAGGCAGACGCAAAGTGGGAACTGTAGGCGACCTTGAAACAAATAAAGAAGCTGTATACAATGGCTTATCCAAAATGGGAGGCACAATCAAAATGCTGAGAGACGGAGAGCATGTAAAAACTTGAATGGGGCATTCTGACAACGGCAAAGGCTGTTCTAGTGTTTCTGTGGCGCATGCGGTGGCCATGGTGGATGTGGGCAGCTGTGCAATTGAATGAGGCGCAGAGCAAGAACTGGGCTGCGTGTAAACGAGTGCTTGGTGGTCTAGATCTGACGTAGGATCAATAGGGGATGTGGTGGGTCATGTGCGTGACGGAGTAATACATTTCTGGATTTCTAGATGCTGTAGCACGGTGGGGACGTGATCTGAACTTTCTGTATGCAGTGAATCATATTTCTGAGCTTCCAGAGCAAGCATGGCAATGCTGCACAATGTAGACAATTGAGGAATTGATGAGGGAGCATCTGGAGCAACTGAATGGTTGAGGCGAGGCGTAAGCGGCGCAGGAGATAATTCGCAAGTTGGTGTGGTTGAAGCAGCTGTGTCAAATGACTGTAAGCAAACATTGATAGGCGACATGCCAGCTGGGTGCTTAGAATGAAGGCAAGCAATTTCCGCTTCAAGTTCTGCTATCCTGGCTTCTGTGGGACTTTGAGTGCGCAAATATGGTGGTACGGGAGTGTGTGGAGCGTTGTGAGAGGTTGATATGGCATGTAACATGGTGTTATATGAAATAGATGCTGCTGCTAATTGTCCGGGGTGGCAGCGATGCCATTCATCAATGCAATCTTTCAAAAAGTGGCCAGGTATGTCATGAGGGAGATAAACGCCTGTGGACAAGATAATCTTGCCCTCATTGTCGTGCTTGAGCTTGCCTGCACATTTATATTCTTCAACGAGGGCGCATTCTCTGATGAAATGGTCTTGGCCACAGAAATTGCACTCCATTTTTTGTGGCCCAGATTCTGTTGGCGGCAATGGAATGTGTGGTAACTGCTGGTTGTTATTAATAACTGTAACAATCAACTTATTTAACTCTGATAAAATTGATCCAAGCTGCCCATAATTGGAAGTGCTGTTGGGAGTGGAAGATGAAGATGCAGGTAAATATGGCAGGGTAGGCAAAATTGATTTGGATGAGCATGTACCATGAAGAACAAAGTGTGCTGCGGAATACACATCACTGATGTCATACAGATTGTCTGGAAAGTGATCAAAAAACCTCAATTGCAACTGCTGCAAAATCTTGGTCCAAATTGCGGGTGGGAAGCCACAATTATATGTGTGTTTCTGCTCAATTTCCAAAAGCTGCTGCTTATGTATGAGAGATGTGGTTATTGCGAGAAAGTGTGCATGATATTTGGCGAGATTGGCAAGTGTATCTTTATTTAAGTGCTGGCATCGTGCAATCAGGGATTCCATGTCGGCGAGTGTGTACTTGTATTTGTCATTTGCATTTGGATATAGCTCAAAAACTGAAGTCTTGAATTCCATGTACGATTTGGAGGCATCCGAAAATTCAGGGAGTAATTCCCAGATGTCTGCTACATCGAAATCAAGGTAATGTGTTGCATGCTATTTCTTAGCAGTGTTGTTGGTGATGCTGGCGGCGGCAAAATAATATTCCAGTTCCGAAAAGAAGTGTCGAAGCTTGCGAGGCTTTGCAGGATCAAACATAGGTGCGGTTTCATCACCACGAGGCAGCACGCAGAAGGGCATTAGGAAGCAATTTGAATGGCAAGACGGCGGGTGAAACAACGGATGTAAAGAGTAGAAGTTGAGTTATGAAATGTAGTTGAGGAATAGAAGATGTGAATGCTGATGGACAGAGAGAGGTAGGATGAATGGGAATGATTAGATTGGATTATGCTGTGAGTGATTGACTGAAGGCACAGTGTACTTTGAAACCCCCTTGCAGTGGGCTCCAAAATGATATGCTATCAGGTGTCCTGCATGCAGGATCTGGCGACAAACAAAAACAAAACACAAAACATGCAGAGGCTCAATGAAAGGTGCATGGGGGGGCAAGGATGTTTCTACACAGCTTCTAGCCAATTGGGAAGCGGACCGAGGGAGAGCGTAAGCTACCGCGTTAGCTTCGAACTGCTCTGAAACGCGAGAGAGATGAGGGCGAATAAGAAGGCAAGAGGTGAACAAATTCTTGTTGTTGTTGTAGATAATTCTACATGATTTTTATACTTATTTTATGTACTGTAATTTGTATGGAAGGGGAGGCTGTGTGTTAGACACTGTGTGGAATGTGCTAGAAGGTGCAGCGGCGTCGTGCGCAATGGCGGCGAATGTGGGAAGGCGGCGAGAGGCACGGGAAATACTTGCTTTTGTTGGATTTCATGGCTAGTGAAGGCACAGGCTCATCAACCCTCGGCCAGTACCTGTTCTTTGCCAGTTACTGGTAGAATTCTATTTGCCTTTGCAAACTCTCACAAGCATTTGCTAGCCCATATTTCTGTCTTGCGGCTCCTGTACAGCATATATTCTGTCTGTTCCTTGGTATAATTGAGCCCTGGTGTAGTTGAATATAGTAATATAATGATCACTTGCTTTTCAAACTGTCTCCCAGCTTGTTGAGCATGCACCTATCTTTAGCACACTGCATGTCACAGGCTTGCAATCCTACTGCCCACACCCATTATTTCTCTGAGCCCTCAGCTCAGGACGGTATTAGCTCCTTGTAATCAATATTTATTTTATAAGAGAAATGCAAAAATTTGAGATTGTCATGGGTAGCCATGTAGCTACCCTATCAGCATCACTTTCAGAGAGAACAATGCTTCAAAGAAATATGATAGCTACATTTTATCCTTAGTAATTCATTGTGAACATGGTCGGTCAAATTCAGTACATTGGGCTCTTATAGTTTGCCTGCTGCTTTTGACAGACTTGGAGTATAACTGTTTGAAAAAATATTATTGCTATATTTTAGCCTTTATTTTTTTTATTTCAGACATAGTGGGTTTAAATCAGAATGACAGGTGCTCATAATGTGCCAGTTGATATTATACAGTTTTTACGGGTCTCCTGCGCAGAGGGTTGGGTGCAAAGCCGGCTTCTTAGTAAGCGTCGGTTCTCAGTAGCTTCGGCGAACGGTATTGGCGCCCAACGGCGGGCTCGCTGCGACAACCGCGCGGCGGGTACGGTTAGGTACACGGTTTCGCCATCTGCTTCGCGCTTACAGCTCGAGGGGTG